>APFE031014597.1:72885-103628 GCA_000404065.3 Pinus taeda
TTTTTTTTTCCTGAGAGTTTTGCCTTGAGAAACCTCTCGGCTGAAACATTTACAAACTCTTGGCCGAGATTTTGGGTAGAGAATCTCTCCAACAGTTGACCCAATTATTTTATCAACCAATGCCCATTTCGATATACAATTCTTTCGGTCAAGCGTTATATAAATTCTTGGCCAAAATTTTTCATTGAAGACAAATTTTTCAAAGCACTAATTGTGAAATGCAGAGTTCATTTGTGGAAAAAAAAAATCATATATAACATATAAATAATAGTTATAGAGTATTATATAACACATAAAAAAATGGCTATAAATTAATATCCATTTTATAATATAAATTAGGACAAGTGTTGCAGGGCAGCTTAGTCCCTACCGCTCAAGTTAGAAATTATTCTCTAAAAAAATTGCATAACAAATTATAACCTATATTGGTCAATGCTACATCAATAGTGGTGAAAAGCCAAATCAAATCATATATACTTTCTTTGGGAGGAATTAATAGATTGATTTGTGAAGTGGATAAATTAGTTAATTGTTGAGACACAAAACTTCTATAAATTTTGGTGGGTAGTAACCACTAGTACGTAGACACATTTACATTTACAAATTTTCCCCTACATAAGTTGCTAGAAGACATAAACAATTGTGGGAAGTTAATAAGTATATTTATTTACATCTTATTTCTACCCATTTTTTATGCAAAGACATGTTTAAATTATGGTGGGAAGTAATTAATGGTAAATATGTTATTTACCTAAGTATGAGTTACTTTCAATGATTTTACTTTTATATTTAAAAATCACTACACACATATCTAAAAATCTTGTATGAATATTGGAACCATATCCATAAATTATGACATAAAATATATTTGATGAGTTATCTACATGGAAATATATATGAGGAAAGACATAATAGACCTTCAAATTAATGTCCAACACAGTTTGGAAATAGTGGTTTTAATAATATTAAAAAATAAATATTTATTTTTCAAAGTTAATGCATTACTTATGTCGCTTTGGTCAAATATAGACTAATATGTGAATCAACAGTAAATATATTTGCTAAGGTCTTCCTTGGTAGGGACTATTAACTTTGAAATAGCTTTGTTACAATACCATAAGCCAATTACCGTGGCTTATTAATATCACATGCTCCAAAAACTCATTAACTCATTTCACAATTCAACATATTTTATAAATATTTTTTTTAATTTAATTTGATAACATTTTGAATGGAACCTAAATGAAGAAAGGTTATAATTACCTTTCAGATTTGTCTAAACACTTTATCCTCACTACTATTAAAATATTTTGTGGATATTCCATAGAGAGAAAATCAAGGTTTTAATGACATTAAAATGAGAATCCTTTTATATAGAGATATGTAAAATTTATTGTGCATAGGAGGTGCTCTTCTAGCCCAATATGGTAGATGTGTTATGATGTGAAATATTTACTAGGTTACAATATAAATTAAATAAAATTATATTGTATTGTTTATAAAATATTTTTGACTCAGTCACTACATAACGCTAGAAATAACAAATAAAATATAATTAATAAATAAAAATCATAACTATTATAATATAATTATAATTTAATAGTTAACATCCTCTTTCTCATCTAAAATTCAAGATCTTCCAAGCATTGAGAGGGATCAAATTTATTTTCACTCTAAAAGAGGTTTTCACATCAAGATATTTGATCCATATTGGTGCTTGGTAGATCCATAGTTAAGATGGATCTAGGCTGGTTACATAACATTTTTTATTTATATATTAGCACATGTTTTATATGTAACACGTGTATAAAATTGATTATATTATGTAGAGATGGAGTCTAACTAGGAATCACAAGATCTTATCATGTAATACCCTAGTTATTACCCTAGAAATACGGGTTCTCAATCCACGGGTCTTTTTTATTTTTTTATTATTATTATCTTGATAGGGGTTATTTTTATTTTTATTTTATTTTATTTTATTTGAGCAAGTAAAAATGTTTTACATTACATTATATTAATCTTTGTATTTAATTTAATTTAATTTTAATTTTAATTTTAACTTTCATTTACAGGACATTACATTACATTTGTTTTAACACATCTACTATAATGGGCTAGAAAGCTTCCTCTCGTCGCAAAAAAACTTATAAACCCTGCAAAAGAAGAGGGACTAAAATATGTGGGTTTTATGAATTGATAGATGGGGGAAATGAAACGAGGATTATAGGAGGCTTAAGGAGGCCAAGGCAAGAATACCTAAATAGTGACCTAACTTGAAGTCCTTGAATCTTGATTATGTACAATGATTAATTAACCTCTGTGTAAGTGGGCCTAAATGTTGTATTAGAGGTGAAACACAGGCTTCTCATGAAGACACATGGTGAGTAATTGGCATGCAAATATATTCTAGTAAATTTGAGCATGCAATCATTATTGTGGTTCTATAGGTTCAAAGGATGGTGAAAGGACTATTCTTTGGTACTCTATGATGTGCTTTGATGCAAGGTTATGTTGTTGTTTCATTTTATTGAGGGTGATGATTATATTGTTGATGTGAAAGAGAGTTATGAAATATTGCAACCATATAAATTCCTATGAATCTTGAAAGGTAAATGGGTTAATGACCAAGGAAAATGAGAATATATCCTACATCTAAAAAACCTTGGAGTTCTAGTTTAGAGATTCCCTGGCCAACTTATGTTATAGCACTACAAGGAAATCAGAATCTAGCCCAAGGGAAAGATTATAGAGAAGAGGATCCCATTAATAGTGTTGTGTATGTTGGGGGGGAGAGTGTTTGTTTATTGGGATAGTTGTGGAGGGATTCCTTACATGTGATATTTTTTTAGGTTATAGGATGAGTAAGAGTACTTAGGGATATTACTTAGAACTTCACCTTATGGATTAACAATCTTATATTGGAGTGGCAGCCTCTATCATAGAAACATTAAGTGTTATAGACAACCTAAAGTTGGGTGTAACAACCTTTATTTGCAACCAATTGGAGAACTGTTTTACCATAAAGATGAGTAATCTGATTGTGTTATGAAATTCTATTTTATTGGGTTTTATATTCTACATTTTATCATCCATATTATTATGTTTTACATTTTGCAATTAAAATGGAAGAATATTGTTTATGATAGTTATGATTCGAATTTTGAATCTCTACCAATCATAAAAATCAATCAACATTTGGGAATTCCAACATAGCAATTGGTGTTATCAAACATTCATTGGGATTTTATTTGACACCAAGTTATGTCTAAATTCATAAAGAAATTTGGTGATCCTTTTGTTCACCAAATTAACAAAAGGCACTAATTTCTTCTAGGCAAATTATATGGAGAATGATCATTTCCTTAAGAAAATAAGGGAATGTTTCAAACATGCTGGTTATTCACTTCCATAAATTATACTCCCTTTTAAAAGTTCAAATTGTACATTCCAACATCTAGATTTGATAGTTTCTTTAGATATATCTTCATCAAAACTTAATTCAAAAAGTTCCAGGGGGGGGGGGGGGGGGTTGTTGGGGGTGGTGGTTTAGAATATGATTCACTAATACAATAACAATGGTTTGAGACCACCTTCTTAATAGTTGTCATCTTCATCTACTAATGAGGTGTCGCCATTATCTAGTAATGAGATATCAATGATATATAGATCTAAAGATGGTCAAATATGTGTATTATATATTGACATCATGAGATGAATACATATATTGAGAATGGATTAAATCCTTTATCTCCAAATTCTTATGTATTTTGTGTGTGTGTGTGTGTGTTTTAACAATTTTCTAGTTTGTTTAGTTCTATATTTTTATATTTAAGCTACACAAAATGGATTAAATCATTGTAGACCTACATTCACATGTAAAGGTTGAAATTGATTGTTCAAGGTTGTTGTGGTAATTCTTTTATTCTTGTATGCTACAAAAAATCAATGAAATTGATTTATGTTTAGAGAGTACCATTTTTTCGTCTACATTGAGTATTAGAGAAAAGAATTATGATTTTTTAAGTACCCTATTATCTCAAATAGTGCATAGAGCATAAAATCACCAACTTATAATCCTCATAATTAATTGTAATTAATTCTAATTTAACTATTGGTTATGTTTTAGCATGTGTTGTTACCCTAGAGTCAACCTCTGGCTGAGAAGAGGTCAATGCCTAGGACATCCATACAAAATGATAGTAAATCCAATCTTTTGTCCCATCATAATTGTTCAGAGTTGAGCTTCATAGGTAATGTTAAGGAAATATTCTTGGGATAAAAGATATCTTTCAAGATGGCCTCATTGACTATGAAAATGATTTAAAGGTGTAGCAGGGTGATAGAAAGAAATGATAATAGGTTCAGAACAAAAGGATGCAGCTATAGAATCTTTTGTTTTAAATCTTAATAGAATATGTAAGAGATACATAAAACAAATGTATAGAAAAGTGGGGTGCAATTTAAGGTTATTTCATTTAAAATTATAGGTATTGTGATTTTAGTAAATCTATATTATGAAAACAACCAACAGCTTCATTACACTTTTCCAGAAAAGGAACAATAAATGACTTACAATATGTAGAAACACATCATATTCAAAACACTTCTTACAATCACCTTGAAAGATTTATTCAATCTTCAAGAAGAGATAAATACATTACACATAACGTTTTTCCTCTCTGAAGTCAATATTCTAAACCCCAAAAATGGTTCTCCAAAGTCTTTTTATGGTAACATTACAAAGGTGACAGTTATAAAAAATGTTAACTTTCACAAACTTCTAAAACAATTTTTAGAAACTACTCAAAGCCCTATTCGTTCCACCTGAGGACTTAAACTCTAAAACTAAAAGACATGACATTACAAAATACAATATTCTTTGATTATTTCACAACAAAAAAACGTGGCCGATTTTCATTGGATAATTTGTGATTTAGGAGTAGGCTCGCTTGTAGAAGGACTATGTTCAACTGCTTTTCTTGGTGACATCAATGTTCTACACTTTTTCCATATTGATAAGTATGAACTTGAGCACTTGATAAATATGACATGATCCATCCTGAAGTTGGTTTCTCTGTGAAGAGTGCCTTGACCAACTAGAGCAATTGGAAATCTTTTTGTAAATAATTGACAATAGTAGAGCCCTTCAATATTGTTTTTTCTCATGTGAAGCACCAATCTTACTTTTTTCTTCTACTAAAAGTGTCTCATATATATATCAGGGGAGGATATTACCTTGCTAATCCCATCATGAGGGCAATCCTATCCTATTCCTCTTGTCAAAGTTTGTATTGAACTTTAAAACTGATTCCTTGATCTCTCCCAACTTTGTTGATGGGCATTAAATTAGACATAAATTAAGGCCCATCTAACCATCCTTCAGCACATTAAACCTCCTTTTTTCCATTAGATAATGTATTTTTAACTTTAATATTTTCATTAGGAAGGTTTATGGATAATTTCATATTTGTGCTTAAGATTATTTATTTTTGTGGAATATTATGAGAATATTAGGTAGATTATGAAGATTTGGAGGAGGAGATAATTTAGGGACTTTCTCCCTACTAGAAGAGGATCAATATTAAATAATAAATCAAGAAGATATTGTGAAATAATTGCATAGAATTTGGAGCTCCAACGATTGAGAAAATCTAGGAATGCGTTCCCTATCATTTAATGCAGATTCCTAGTATTGGAAGCAGATCCACTAATTAAGGGATTTTGGTGGGGAAAGCTTCCTCCTTTCATGGGGAATTCTCCTTAATCATTTTGTATAAGTACCAAATCAAATTTTCCTCTAGGGATTAATTTTCCTTAGTCTTCTTGTGGAGAGAACTCATATTTTTTCAGCTCCACTTTCATTTCTTATAGGGATGTAATTGTATTCATGAAAATAATGAAGTTTGGTGCCATGTTCAGCTTCTAAATCTTGGTCTCCTTCATAAGACTCTAAATTTGGTCTTGTCCATCCCAGGAGCCTCAAATCCCTTTTGTATCATTTACTTTTCTTCTTTTCACTTCTTATTCACATGCATCTCTTGTTCTTGTCTTTTTTTTTCTATTTCTCCATTAAGTATTAATGATTTCTTGTTGTAGTATTGGATTAAATGGTTGAAGTAAGTTATTTTGTAGGATCGCAAGCATAATTTCATCATTGAAACAACTTTGGAATGTCATAGTAATCATTTAGCTACTTGGATTAGTTTGCCTATTCCCAAATCTAGATTTCTGGAAGCCCCTTGTGGAAAATAACAATAAATTTATGCTATTTTTTAGAGAATGATAAGGAGCTTCAATCGAGTTGATTCCACTTGAATTATATTACAAAAAAATTCTATTTAATAATACCCCATTTCATTGTCACTTGATTAGTTTAGGCATTTGATAGATTTACTAGCTCACTAATTCTCGAATTTCTAGATTTTAGACTAGTAATTTTATGCTATTTTTTAGCATGGGTTAAAAAATGTATTTTTGAGTAATTCCACTTGGAATGGAGACTTAATAAATCCTAGTCAATAAAAAAATTAATCCCATCTAATTTTTATTTGATTTGCTTGGTCATTCAGTGAATTATAGTTTCCTGTAGTAAATCTACTGTAGTAACTATAGGATCTCCTGTAGCAGTCTTCCAACATGTATATACTTACCCAAATTTACTCAAAAATATTAGTTTCGATCCCTTAGGGTTGATTCATTACCCCTATTCTCTAAATAAATGGTTGAGGAGGGATAAACACCACTTATGACTTGCCTTTTTACCCATGCAAAACATCTCGGCGATTTGGGTTAATGGACAAATTTATGAATTGGATAATACAATGATGATTTTATTGATTGCCACATCCAATGAAATCTGTTAATGGATCTAAACTCTTTGAAATGTAATGGTTGAAATTTAGTTCATGATCTTTACTTTATGCAATTAGAATAGGTTTCTTTCCTTGTATTTTCTTTCTTGGAATATGTTAAGGTTTCCATTTCGAGCATTTCTTTTTTTGCAATTAGTTTAGGATTTGATTTCATTACATGCACTCTATTACATCATGGAAGTAAAGGAAGGACACATTGTTTGTTGCACATATAGTGCTGATACCTCTTAAGTTTGTACGAATCTTGTGTTGGAAATTAAAATTGATAGCCTTGGGAGTTGCAACATTCTTGTTGTAATATCGAGGCTCATCATGTTTTGGCATCATTACCAGGGAGGTGTCAAAGTATGCATTATTTTCTTCCCTGGTTGATTCATTTCTTTTTACTTTCTACAAAAACAAAAAAAATCATTAGGCATATTTCATTTCAAAAATAGAAAACTACATTGCATTAGCATTCTCATTCTAGTTTTTTTATAAACAAAAACATATTTCTCCAACACCAAACCCCCTCATTTGATCACATGGTGTAGTAAGAGCCACATCACCATTCATTTTTACAAGTAGAAGAAGAATATGCGACAAAGAAGGTAGGAGAAATGGATGGAAATGGTGAAAATGAGGAATACCCTCTTGGATTTTCCATTCAAGATACTGATGTTAGTGTGCATATGAAGAACATCCCTCCATCTTTCCTTTTGAACTTCCATGGTATGAGGTCAGAGGATCTAAAAACATTTATCTTTGAATTTGAAATCCTTTGTAGATCTTATGGTTACTTACTAAACACTCAAAAGTTGTGATTGTTTCTGGCAACATTGAAGGATAGAGCTCTTAAATGGATCATGAGTTTGGGTATTAATTCATTAAGGTCATGGAATGATATGAAAAACATATTTTTACAAAAATATAAAGACCATGATCTTAAAGAAGAAATATTTAGAATGAATCAAAAAGAATATGAGAGCCTTGAGGATCTAATAGAGAGGTTCATGCATAATGTTAAGAGGGAAAAAATACATCATTTAGGATCTGACACACTAAAAACCCTCTTACTTATAACAATTAGGGATGAATGGATTGATTTCCTTGATCTCATGAATAGAGGTGATGTATACCAATTATCATTTTAATAAATTTGTGAAACATGCAAACAAATATTAAGAGGAAGGGAAAGAGTAATTTAATCAACATCAAGATCGATAAGTCAATCTAGAATTGGAAATTTGTTTGATGACTTTAAAACATAAATCCTTAGAAATCTAACCAAACAAGTAGAAATGTTAAGAATGAAAGATAAGGAAAAATAAGATCATGATATTTTTGTTGTCCATGAAGAATCACATGATGTTAAATATTGCCCCTGATTACCAAGGTTGAAGGAAGTTTACCAAGAGGACAACAGAGCAAGTCAATTGCCAATGCAACTATGTTATGTAGCTCCAAGAAGACCATGGAAGCCTATTCAACCTTATATGAGGCAAGATCCTAATTAACAATTTCAATCTTATGCACACCCATCTCAAAATAATTGTAACACACACTTTCCTTGGCAACCTTGGCCATCTCAACCCCAAAACCAATCTTGGCAACAAGGTTGGCAAGGAACGTATGGGAGCCATCCAAAATATCCTAAATATTTCCCCCAATATCCTCCATACCCAACTCCATGTTATCCCTATCATCCACGTCCACCACAGCCACAACCCTAACCACATCCATCTCAAATATCCATTCCCACTCAACTACCTGTACCACCATTTCAAAACCCACACAAGGAAGTAGCTCAACCCACTTACAATGTTGAGGCACAAAAATTCCAAACATCTCCTCTTGATCTAAATGGTATTCATCTTAGCTCAAGAAGAGTATCACAAAAAAAGAGATTCTCTTGATATCATTGAAGGACAACATGCAGAAAAATAAGATTCAAATGAGAAGACCAAAGAATCATGGGCTGCACTTGACGAAGAGCAAACATTAGAACCAGAGATTGGGAAAGTGCACTCATGTTTATCATCAGTTCCTCTATGCATTCAGGAGAATAATAAACAAAAAGAGGAAGATCTAAATTTCATGGAAGAAGAAGACATCCAAGATTATCTAAATCAGCAAGTGGACCAGGGGCATCACAACTATATTGAAATATGGTTCCAGATAGTCACTAAGTTGTAGCAATATTCTCTTCTTCAATTGTTCTTGATATCATCAATGTCAACTCATTTGGTCTATTACATTCAAGTACATGTCAAAGAATATGTTTCAATCCTACACATGATTTTATCTATCATTGAGTTATGCAAGTGGCTCCATTGGAAGTATTCCTACACTTGAAAATGATTTTGTTTTTTTCAAGTAGAGTAGGATAGGAAAAGAAAAAAGTGAAAAATAAGAGGAAAAAAATAAAATCTCAGGTGAAAACCTCCTTTGAGGTGCCTAAGATTGGCTCATTGATTGAAAACCTCCATGAGGTAGTCAATGGATTGGGAAAAATATAAAAATAAAAATAAAAAGAAAAGATCCTAGGTGAAAACCTCCATGAGGCAGTCAATGGGTTGGAAAAAAGAGAAAAAAAATAAAAATAAAAAGATCCTAGGTTAAAACCTTCTTTGAGGCGCCTAGATATACCTACTAGTTGAAAACCTCATTGAGGCAGCTAGTAGGCCTAGATGGAAAAAAGAAGAAAAAATAAAAACCTTTGCTCCATGTATCTCTCTCTCATGAATGCAGGTGTTCTCCAACCTTTACAAGAAACAAGAACATTTTAGCACCAAAAGAAAAAGTTGGTAAAAATCCTAATCAAATGAAGTCAAAATTAGACTTTCTCCTCCATTTCTCAGATGCTCCAGAAGGACCAAGGCCATGCCAATCTATCACCCTCATATATTTCCACCATCCAACCATCATTCCCAAACTTTTCTCACTAATTTTCCTATTTGTCCTAAAATGTTACAGGAAGATCCTGTAGTTACTACAGGAAACGAAAATACATAGGGTAGAAAATTATTTTTGTCGTATCTTGAAAACCATGCATCTGTTTGCCAATATTTTTAAGGGGGAGATGCATATTAATGATAGTAACATGCCCAAGAAATGAAAACAAATTCTGGTGCACACTTTTCGAGAAATTTACCTCCATCACCTACAACCATTTTTTAATGTTCTTGATATTTGTGCATCCATTTGCAAAGTTGTTTCCTGGGGAGATGGATATGGACGATGGTAACATGCCCAAGAAATTTTAGTAAATTCCAGTGCACAAGTTTTGATAAATCGACCTCCATCACCTACAACCATTTTTTAATTTTCTTGAGATTCGTGCATCCATTGGCCAAATTTGTTTTATGGGGAGGTGCATAAGGATGATGGCAAAATGCTTAGAAAATTTCAGGTCAATCTAGTATACCATTTGAGTGATATGGGTTTAAACAGGCTGCTACAAGATTTCCTATAGTTACTACAGGAGGTCCTAGTTTACTATAGGATGCCCTGGTTTTCTACAGGAAACTAGCTGAATGCCATAGGAAGGTAGGGAAGGTGAAATGAAGTGCTGGTAAGGGGTATGATAGTTGTGAAAATTGTGGGGAAGGTGAACATCACCCATGGCCCAACCCAGCACTCTAACAATGCCAAATTTGACTAATATAACTTGGTCATGGTAATTGGAAGACATAGGTTTAGAATCAACGAGCTATGAAGACCTGTGGAAAAGAAAGCAAGGGAAATTATCACCTCTAGAGAACCATGGATATATCATCAACTCAAAAATAACATGCATTCCTCTCCAACAACAATCAGGTAGGTACATATATGCAATATTCTTGACCTCTTCTCTTGAGCATATTATAGTTAGAATTTGTTTTCAATGCATGAGAGATGAGGTTTTATAAGCTAAGGATGGGTCAACAATCTTGCCCACCTTCAACTAGTTAATGCAGCTAACATCTTCACTTATACAATGTGGAAAAACAAAATTAAGAAGGGTGGTGATTTCGAGGAATGGGGACAACAATTAAAAGAGGAAATTTTTGCAAAGGCCAAGTCACCACAACACTCCAATTCCTCCATCCACTTCATATCCACTATCTATCCATCATTAATCCATCCCATTTCATAAGAATAAAATTAATATTTTTCAAGAACAAACCCTACACTTTGTCTCACCCTAAAAATTCCTTGAAGAAAAACCACACAGAGCACATCCTCTCCATTTTCACAAACCTACACTACTCCCTCTAAGCCCTAGCATCATCCTCCAAACCCTCGACATCATTTCTAATCACTCCTGTACAGTTAGAAGACCCTGAAAGAGAAGGAATGACCACTATAGGAAGGCAAAATGTTGCTACAAGAAGGAAGAAAGGAACGACTTGTGCTAAAATCCAAAATAACAGTGCATAAGAGAGACCTAATCAAAACAGAGAACCCCAAGGCCATTAGGAAATAATCTAGGCCACAACATAGAAGAAGAAGGAAACAAAAGGCAAGAAAGCATTAGCCATCAAAATAGAACTCAAACTGCAATGATGAAAAGAGGTTTTCCAAGAGGTCTCTAATCTCTTTCTAGTTTTTGTCGAAGGCCTAAAAGATGTTATATAATGGGGATAAAGGCATGGAATTCAAGTTGAGGGCCTACCCTAGGCTCAGATTATCGTTTATGCTCAAAACAGGTTTAAACAGGCTGCTACATGGTTTCCTGTAGTTACTACATGAATTACTATAGGATGTTCTAGTTCTCATGTAAATGATTTTTTAAGGTTTCAGAGGTGTCCAAATGGTGGAAAAAGGTAGTAGGAGGTTGGAAAATGATGTGGAAGACCTTGCCAAACTGAAAAATATTCAGGAACCCATCTTGAATAAGGGGAAGAAGGCAGGCTAATGGTCTCATGAAACATTGTGATTTTTCTATGCACAAACAGTTTTGGAAAAATGAGTGAAAATGGAATGAAGGTTTCAAGGGAGAGGATATGAATGAAATAGATCTACAAGCCAACAAAGTTCACTTGAAAAGAGGAAAGTTATGTTTTTTTGCTTGAAAAACTGTTAAACGATCATGAAAAGGACAACTACATTTTTGTGCTCGTCCTTGCAGAACTTACAACCAAGATTATTAAGAGAAAGGATTGAGGAATGCAAAAGAGAGAGGCCACCAGGACCATTCCAGGAGTCTTAGATCCCTTTAGTATCATTTACTTTTCTTCTTTTCACTTCTTATTCACATGCATATCTTGTTCTTGTCTTTTTTTCTATATTTGCATTTAGTATTAATGATTTCTTGTTGTAGGGTTGGGTGAAATGGTTGAAGTATGTTATGTTGTAGGATCAAAAGAATAATTTCATCATTGTAACAACTTTGGAAGGTAATATTAATCATTGAGCTACTTAGATAAGTTTGCTTATTCCCAAATCTAGATTTCTAGAAGTCCCTTGTGGCAAATAACAATAAATTTATCCTATTTTTTAGAGCATGCTAAAGAGTTTCAATTGTGTTTATTCCACTTGAATTAGATTAAAAAAACATTCTAGTTAAAAAAAATTACCCCATTTCATGTTCACTTGATTAGGTTAGGCATTTGATAGATTTACTAGCTCACTAGTTCTTGAATTTCTAGATTTTAGATTAGTAATTTTATGTTATTTTTAGCATGGGTTAACAAAGGTATTTTTGAGTGATTCCACTTGGAATGGAGACCTAAGACATCCTAGTCAATAAAAAAAAATCCCATACAATTTTGATTTGATTTTCTTGGTCATTTAGTGAATTATATTTTCCTGTAGTAAATATACAGTTTCCTATAGTAACTATAGGATCTCTTGTAGCAGCCTTCCAACATGTATATACTTGCCCAGATTCGCTCAAAAATATTGGTTTCAGTCCCTTAGGGTTGAATCATGACCCCTAGGCTCTAAATAAATGGTTGAGGAGGGATAAAAACCACTTAAGACTTGCCTTTATACCCATGGAAAACATCTCAGCGATTTGGGTTAATGGACAAATGTATGGATTGGATAATACAGTGATGATTTTCTTGATTTCCACATCCAATGAACTCTATTAATGGATCTAAACTCTTTTAAATGTAATTTTTTACATTTATTTCATGATATTTACTTTATGCAATTATAATAGGTTTCATTCGTTGTATTTTCTTTCTTGCAATAGGTTAAGGTTTCCATTTCGAGCATTTCATTTTCCGCAATTAGCTTAAGATTTGATTTCATTACATGCACTCCATTACGTCATGACATAAAAGGAAGGACACATTTTATGCTGCACATAAACCACTGATACCTCTTAAGTTTGTACGAACCTTGGGTTGATAATTAAATTTGGTAGCCTTGGGATTTGCAACATTCTTGTTGCAATACCGAGGCTCACCATTTTACTTTTTGTTTTTTCTATAGATATTATTCTGTACCATTTTATTTATTTTGTAGAACAAGAGATGTTCTATCTTCAATCTCCTTAGTTCTTAATTCTTGGGCTAATTTAGAATTAAGAAAATGATTGAATCATTTTCTTTGCTAACTGGGCACATTGCTAGGATTTTTATTTACTGGAAACAATGATTGTTTCAAAATCTTTGGCAATAACTTTCTCTTCAGCCATAATCATAATTACTTTTACTTGTTGAATAATGTCATTCCAAATTATCTCCCTATCATGAATCAGAGAAATATTTCCTTTCAACTTCTCCTTCAGTTCTTTGATCTGATCACATGTTGGCTGATAGTTCTTATGATGTTGTAAAGAACTTTCTTTTTCCGTATTCAATTGTCTCTCTTTAAATTTTAAATTTTCTTTGGTATCATCCAAAATTTTCTAAAATTTCTGAATTTTATCTTTTGGGATCTTCAATTTTGGCATTAAACATGGTTAGTTTTTCAGCAGGATCTTTTGAATCTGTCTGCACTACAATTGTGCAGACATGAGTATCTATCTTTTGATGTAAGATGGCATTCGACTCCTTCAAGGAAGCTACTTCCATGTTTATTTCTAGTAATTATTTAGTTATAAGCTCTTTCTCTTTTTCAACTCGGGCAACCTTTGGGGCCATAACATTCTCAACTACATGTAACTTTAATTTATTCCTCAACACCTGAATCTTTGATTCTACCCCTTGAAAAATCTTATGAACAACATATCTATCGTCAGGGTTTACCCAAAGCTTGACAATCAATTTCTTCAGTTCCTCATTTTGGGTATGCAAGGCTTTGAAATTTTCTTTTTCTAACTTCAATTGATTAATTACCTTTCCCAATAAAGCTTCTGTTTTACTTGTTGCCAATTATTTTTTTCTCAAATCACTATAAATGAGTTCCCTAGTTTTCCTATGTAGTTTGATTTTATCAGGCAAGGGAATATCTCTTGCATCCACAGTTAGATTTACAGTTTTGAATCCTATTGTTGAGGAAACTTTCAAAGGACAGGGATGAGAAAAAGATAATTGAAGTTAATTTCTTTCCAAAACCATGGTTGATAGAAACCTGGTGTGATACTCTAAGACTGATTGGGCTTCAGGATGAGAAACAACATTCTCCCTAATATTCTTGTGCTTTTCTTCTATATGTTCATATGATTCCTTCAAAACAGAAACAGAGTTGTGTTCAATCTCTTCAGGAATAGGAGAAGAAGGTGTGAATCTCACTTATCCCAATTGTAATTGAAAACCAACTATAGTGGAGGAACTTATTACCAAAGGCTCAAATCTCTTTTCTTTTCCTTGTAGCTTTGATTTCTTGGAATTGTGTCTAACTTCATCATCCCGATCAATAACTTCTTCAATCCTTTTTCTGCAGGGTGGGGAGTCTCAACCTCCATCCCCTTTTGTACTTGACATTGACCACCATTGGCCAACTTTTCAATCTCAGGTCTTGATTCATGTGTGTAGGGAGCACAAGAATTTTCCACCCCTCTTCTTGAAATAATTTGATGAGGGTCATATGACCATTTATCTCCTTGCCAAAGATGCATATCTTGAAGCATTTCCTCAGCTTCTTTCATAGCCTATCTATTATTAACCATAAATGGCCAACAATTTTGGGCAACTTGAACAAATGTCCCTTCTTTTCTGGTACAAAATGAATTTGATCCACATTTATACTTTTTCTATTGAACTTTGGTGCAAACAATCTCATTGGTACAAAAGAAGCGGCAACCTTTGCCCCATACATCTAATTTCAACGTAATCTTCAAATTAGAACTAGTATCCTACTTTGACATCATTATTGAGCTATAAAAAGGACTGGGCTTTTGGAAATAGGCATGGTGGAACTGAGTTGTTTATAATTGAATAGACAATTAAAATAAAAGAGGCAGTGAAATATAAAAAACACTCATGGTTAGGGTGACTTCTTACTATTTTATTTTTTTTATTTTATGAAAATCCATTATGTACAGGCATTAATGCATGAATTTAATTACATGGACATAGAGGAACAAGTAAATTAATAGAGATGAGAATATGAAACAATCGGTAAGATTTAGATTTGACAATTCGGAATTCACTAAACCGTCCCAGAAAGTTGGTATATCAAGAGTCACTCCAGGTTGCATGACCAAATTAAACAATCCTATGACTACAAGATCAATAGTACGTGTTTCTCTCCCCAAAACCCTAGAAATTACTTGCAAAATTGGTTGAACATCTTCATAAAAAATATCTAGGGGAAACACAGTTGGTTCTAGAGATATATCATGTCCAACTAACATGAGGTGGAAAGACAATTTAGCATAGTTTTCTCCATAAATTTTTTGAAACTCATAAACCAGGGTTCCTTCATAAAAAATAAGTATAATGCTACGAGGATGGAAAATCAAGGGTTTCTTGAATTAACAAGGCGGGAACTTGGAAAATATTCTCCCCCGGTGAATTCATCATAAAACATTTCTTGGGATAAAGAGAAGAAGTCATCCGAGTGATAAATTTTGGGAAGAAAAATGTTTGTGGGATAATTGCAGAGAATAATCCTAATTTTACAACTCCAGAGTATACAGGGGAATATAATTAACCAAATAGGATATTTTTACGGAGCTCCATGAGGTTCAGAGTGCATACAAGGTAAAAAAATGTCTCTTTCCATGACCATAATAGGAAAGTGGGTTGTAGAACCCAACATGGAAGATTTCTTCAACATTTTGAAATAATTGAGCTGGTATACATGATGGATAAGTACATGGAAGCTTTTTGGATGACATTGGACTCCAAATTGGTGAGCTGGCGAATGTAGGTGTACTTGGGAATGCTCCATAACAAACAAGTGATAAGAGACTTTGGGCGTAAAAATGAGGTTTTATAGGTAATCGGGGAAAACAGGGGGGGTGGGGGAGGGAATAGAATTAAATGTGGAAGGGACAAATGTACAACATGGTGTCATATTAGTTATGTAGTAAGGATGATGCGATGGTGGTGATGTGAAGGTATAGAATGAAGTGTCAGATGACATGGACAAATGACATGGCAGAGGGTTTAATAAATTAATCCTGCTCGCTTGATTAAATTGCCTTGCTCGATTTCCACAGAATGCCAGTGCAATCCACTTACCGTACACACGGGGACCCCTAGTGGTAAGCAGGCCCATCAGTGAGTGATGCTGCAGAGGACTGAATTCGTTGATCTAATGAAATTAGTTTACCCTCGAAATCCACTACGAAGGCACTCAACCCCATATCTTCCACACTAATAGTGGTGTCAGGCTTCACCTGTGGGGGGGTCCTAATGCACCTGACGACATCACGCGCAAAAATTATCTGATGTTTAACTTTTAAATTTTTTCTTCGGGTCCCTCTAAACTGTGTGAAATTAATTTGATCATGCACCATCTCGATTTGACATTAATCTCATTCATTTTAAAATCAACCACCATCAAAATAACTTTAACTTTTCTATTATGGGACTTTTGTTTTGAGATATATGATTTTTTATTTTTATTTTTTTTTATTTTTACATTTTGAACATAGTGAAAGATGAGCTACAACAACATCGGTGTTTTAATAACCATTCTTTATTTTACTCCATGAAGAAGACATGTAATGACAATGAATGTTATGCCTCGTATAATCCCCATGTTAATCCTAAAACCCCTTATTAAGGCTTATATATTTAGTGATTACATTTTTATTGTTATATCTTTATGTAGTTTAGAATCTTTCATTGTGCCATTTTATTATAATTATACTCTGTCTCCTATATATATACTAAGGAGACTGTTGTAGAAGCTACAACCACCCTCCAAAATTTTGACTTAGCTTCGTTTTGGAGCCTCCCTACTAACCTTTCACAGCAACATGTATTCTCTTATCAAGTACACAAGCTTCAGTGATTTTCTTGTAGAATGACAGCCTGCCCATCAAAGCTTGTTGCATCCCCCTCACAGGTTGTTTCACCAGAATTGGTCCAACTACAAGCTGAGTAGCTCCCTCAAGAAATTGCACAATTCTAGAGGGCAACCAGCCTTCTCTCCATAAATTGCGTAATTATGTATGGTAGCCTGTTAGGCTCCAGAATTGCATAATTCTGCATGTCACTGTTCACTGAGAAAATTGTGCAATTCCTCCCAGCAGCGCTGGTTAGCCCGTAAATTGCACAATTTTGGGTAGCAGTCAACTGATTTGCCCAAAACTTGTGCAATCCCTCTCAGCATCTAGCCCAACTCCTTCCCAGAAATGCACATTTTTTCCTCCTAGCTGAGCAAACTATTGCGTGTGTAGTTGAGTTGACCGGTTCCCTTCGGTACCGAGAAAAATTGATTTGCATGCATAGGCTGCTCCTCCCAAAATAGCATGCAAAGGCATCTCTTGATTCAAGGATCTATTTTTAGCAGCTGGAGGCTACATGCAAGGATCATCTTAGAAACCTCCCACCAAGTGTCGCTTTTCCAAGATTTGTGGCATGCACGTCACAACATCGATCTTATCAAAACTAATTAGTTGGACATTGTAGAGCTCATTCCTCACATCAACATTGCAGATCTAGAAGTCCACATTGCATCTAGGGTTCGTTGACACATTCAACTCAATTGTCTTGGGGTAAGCCCACCGCTCATGACTTGCGCTGCATTTCTGGTGCTTTTTGTGTTTCACTTTGTATGAATGTTGTCTGCTTGATTTCAATGAGCAATTGCTGTCATTTGCATGCATACTAGCTTATACTAGCATTGTTGTCGCATGCATGACATTGTTTTGCATGGAGAGTTTTTGTTGCAGCGACTCGCTTCATACACAGGCATGCTTTCTCGTTTTCTGAATCCTGCACTTTCTGTTTTCATGAATGATCATTCACTCTCGTTTGAACTCATCTCACCATGCATTCAAACTTCTCATGTTTTCAGTCACCCGTTGGCTGGACTGGGCTACCTTGGCTCGGAAATTGCCTTGCTCCGCTAGCACTATGCATTTCCGAAAGCGAAGACTCTATATTCCCTCCAAAAATTGTGCAAGTCTAGCCAAGAACTAACCTCCAGCCTTGCATTACGAAATTCTTGTAGGAAGTGTCTTGTTGACCCCAGAAACTATGCAATGCAGTTTTCTGGTTGCATGTCATTGTTGACTAAAATTGCGCATTGCACAGTTTTAGTCCTCAGCAGACCAGACTGGACTATGCATTGCACAGTTCTAGCAGTCAATTAGCCTCTTGACAGCTCAGACTGTTCCTTGCACAATTTTATCAGTTAGTCTCCTGACCTCGCGACAAATATTGCGCAACCTTCATGATCAATCACATAGGTATGTTGCAAGTCAGTTCTCAATTTCATTTTGGTTTTTGACAGACAGATTTCTTGCCATGAGTGTTTCCATGTCTCCAGTTATCGCAGGTGTTCATCTGCCTCTCAGCAGTATAGGTACAATGGTTTCCGGGAGAGAAAAGTTGAAAACACTGTTCAGAGCACACTTGGGGATGCAGTTGATGAATTGTCTATGAACTTGCCTACCCACGAAGACATCAATATATGACAGTAGCAACATCACAACAAGGAGCACCATGAACTATAGTTGAAGGCAGCATACTGGATGCAACAAACGCAAAAAGAAGGTTATTGAAAACATAGAGGCAGAACAAAGTTGCAAGCTCTAGCAGATCCACTTGCGATGAAAGAAACTTTGGAGGCTCAAGCTATGAGATGATGGTGCAACATGAAGATTGCGCGAAGGAAGAGAACAAAAGAGAGAAGGAGTTGCATGTGCTGAAGCAACAAATAAAGGAAGAATATGAGCTGCATAGATGAGAGAATGAGTTGCAGTAGGAATAGGTACAATAGGGGTGCAACATGCACTCACGGATGAAACTGTAATATTCATAATTAGCCATGGCTAATTGGAATATTAGATTTTGTTCAATTTTTGCCTTCTATAGTTATTTGTAAATAAAAAAAAGTGAGAACGGGGGACATAACTCACTTTTAGAATAAAAAGTCACTTCCTAGTAGCACAACTTTGTGACTTAGAGGGGAGCCAAGGGGGCCAAAGGGGGAAGTAGAAATGGAGCCCACGCAGACACATGGAGGGACTGCACAGGAGGGAAGAAACACGTGGCAAGAGAGAAATCACACAGGAGGAGGTGAGCCTTAGGATTGGGAGAGGAAAAGGCTATAAAGGAGAGAGAAGCCCCCTCATTTTGATCATTTTGGTTATGAGCATTTGTGATAGTCATTTCGACTTAGAGCACACTGGCTGTTTAGCTAGTCTGCAACACTGTTTAGTGCATTGAGTGTCTCCATTTGGAGATCTCACCCTTAGCCCCGGGGGACTTCTAGTGCCTGCTCGGGCAAGGTATTTCGATTGGCATTCCAACAATAGTTTCATTAGCATTTCAGTAATAGTTTCATCAGTATTTTAGTAGCAGTTTCATCAGCATTTCAGTAGCAGTTTCATCAGCGTCTTTGAGGAATTGCGTAGAACCCCAAGTGGGTGATTTTCGGGGGTCGGTCATTTCAGAAAATATTTCTGGGTTTTTCTGGGTTTTTTGAGTAGAGTCTGATTCTAGAGTTTCAAGATTTTCTGAGGAGGGGAGCAGCCCCAAATCCTCATTCGATTTCCAGTAATAGTAGTGGCACGACAGTTTCCGAGCAGCTGTGATGCAGATCAGTGTGAGGCCATTCTAGGAAAGCTTTCTGGGTTTTGCTGGGTTTCTTGAGTAGAGCTCGAATCCAGAGTTTCAATTTTTTCCGAGGAGGGGAGCAGCCCCAAATCATCATTTGTTTTCTAGCAGCAACAGCAGCACAGTGACAACATCCCTGCAGAGAGGCCATTCTTGTCATTTTGAGAGTATTTCTTCACTTGCCTTGTGCAAGTCAAGGTTTCATCTGTATAATCACCTCTTGTACTCATTTATTGCTTAGTATAATAAAATCGCTTAGCATTTCTCGTTGCATTTCTTGTGTATCTGCTTATATTCTCGGTTTACATTATTATATGCTGTTCCACTGTTATTTTATCACTTCTGGGTTATTATATCATTTGCACATATTTGGTTGGAGTTTTTGCTAGGGTTTGAGAAATATCATGGGTTAGGAATATTACAGTGGTATGAGAGCATAGATCTGGCTAAGCCTGTGGAGCTAGCAATCTATGACACCAGGGAAAAAACCCTATATTTGTTACAGAGGTCAGAGATACAGAGACATTGGGCATAGGTTGGAGAACACTTACAGAGAGGGAGACTGTGTTCCAGTGGTGGATGCAAAATAGGAGGAGCCTGTGGTGGACGCAGAGCAGGAGGATTTGATGGCAGATGATGACGGGAAGAGATTTGCGGATATGCTCCTTAAATCCGTGCAGGATCTGTTGAGGCAGATTGAGGTGATGGGGCAGAGATTCATGACAGTAGAGGCTAGACAGCATGAGAGCCCACGGGTTTTTCAGATTGGTAAGGGATCGAGCGCATCCCACCATTTGCCAAAGCAGCGTGATACTACGCAGCAGGTGGCCTCACATGCCTCTACATGCTCTACCATGCCCACTTTCTTAGGAGCCGACACGAGGGCCGTAGCCCAGCAGGAGGTAGAACCCAGACATATGGGAGATTATTTTTTAGAGTACCAGGCCTATGGGCAGGAAGTTTAGGGAATCCCTCTCATTCAAAGATTTTGTTCAGCTCCAGTGGGATAGTAGACCCCGCGACCATCACAAAGGGTACCGGCATTACCATGATGGTGACACCCACCGTGCAGTGAGTAGATTCCACTTGCCTATGTTTGATGGTTCATCAAACAGTTCGGAAAAGTCTTGGGTGGAGAAGCTGGACATTTATTTCCAGCTTAACTAGATGTTGGAGACAGAGGCCATCAAGGTGGCAACATTGCATTTGGATGGTGAGGCCCAGGATTGGTGGTTTCATGGGATGGTTACACTAGGGCACTCCATAGTGACGACATATGCCGAGTTTACCAAGAGATTGATGGAGTGATTTGATCGGAGGGATCCAGAGCAGCATTTTGTTGAGCTGACAAGGCTCAAACAGACAGGGAGCCCAGAGACCTACATTGCTGATTTCTTGAGGGTCTCTGTGATTGTGTCAGACCCATCCATGGCATGGAGGGTCTATATATATGTTGAGGGGTTATAAGAGCCACTTCGAGGTTTAGTCCGATCCACTAGACCAGCCACACTCCAAGACGCTATCAGCAGGACCCGAGACTTACAGGATGTCTTACCCAGGACCCGGACACCTTACCCCCAGAGACAGACTTTCAAGTCTAAGGGGAAGGATGTGAGGATTCAACTTCCAAAGGGGAATCCAGGACGAGTACAACTTGATGATGATGCCAGGAGGGAGTTGAAGAAGAAGCAATTATGCTTCACTTGTTAGGAGCCATGGGCACCAGGACATAGATGTGCTACTGGTAAAGCACATTTTATTGAGGTATTCCCCGAGAGCAGTGAAGAGAAGGATGACGAGGATGATGTGGAGGTAGGAGATAACCATGCCGTACAGGGTCTTTTTCCACCACCACCACCAGCAGCAGGTGGTGCATCTTTTGCACCCACTGAAGGAGCCCTTCCAACATTGCGAGGAGTTCCTAAGTATCTGACGCTACGCATACAAGGGATAGTACGTGACCAGAGAGTATCAGTTTTGGTTGACAGTGGGGTGACCCACAACTTCATCGATGCCCAGATGGTTGAGCGGAGAGGTATACAGACAGAGAGCTTTAATGGGTTTTTAGTCTTGGTCCCAGGAGATCAAACCATGACATGTGCTCATTATGTTCCAGAGCTTTCAGTGACGATGGGCACCTACACATTGACTGACCACTTTTTCATGGTCAATGTTTTGGACACCAACATGGTACTGGGTGTTCAGTGGCTTATCACTCTAGGGAAGGTCACGACAGATTGGAAGACCTTGGAGATGGAGTGGGATGATGAGAAGACGGGGAGGCATGAGAAGATACAGGGACAACACACATATTCGCCTGAGACTGTTTCAGCTCATTGGATGGGGGAAGTCTTCCGAAAGGGAGACATAGAGTGGGCAATGGAGCTGCGTGCATCAGAGGCAAGGACTATAGGGCAGATGGTACACCCAGAGATATAGTCTATCCTTGATCGGTATGCCATAGTGTTTGTGGAGATTCCACCAGGACAACCACTGGATCAGGGGTTTGAGCACACCATCGAGCTTGAACAGGGCATACAGGCCATGATTACCACCCCCTATCAGGATGAGATTGAGTAGGCTATCCAGGAGTTGCTGGCTCTTGGGCATATCCGATCGAGCATGAGTCCTTTTGCTTCTTCTGTGGTGTTAGTGAAGAAGAAGGACGGTACATTGAGGATGTGCATTGACTACAGGGCCCTGAACAAGAAGACCCTGAAGAACAGGTACCCCATACCTAGGATCGATGAGTTGATGGACGAGTTGAGAGGGGCACGTTACTTCTCAAAGATTGATTTGAGATCTAGGGACCATTAGATTCACGTGAGGGAGCAGGACATTCCCAATACCACCTTCAGGTGTCACTATGGGCAATTTGAGTTCTTGGTGATGCTTTTTGGGCTAACCAACGCCCCCGCTACATTTCAGTCCTGCATGAATCACATCTTCCGTAGTCACTTGAGGAAGTTTGTGTTGGTATTCTTCGATGATGTTCTCAGTTACAACAGGACTTGGGAGGAGCATCTCCAGCACATTGAGACAGTATTGTGTATCTTACAGGAGCAACATTTCTATGCCAAACTCTCCAAGTGTGAGTTTGGGTTGATAGAGATGTTGTATCTGGGACAGATCATAGGTGTGGACAGAGTGAGGGTCCACAAGGAGAAGATCAGGGCCATCAGAGAATAGCCAGAGCCAAGAAACGTGACGGAACTTTGAGGATTCATTGGCATTTGTACTTACTACCAGAAGTTCATCAAAGGTTTTTCACAACTTGCTGCACCCCTGACAGATTTGACAAGGAAGGGGGCTTTCATTTGGTCGGATACAACGCAGTGAGCCTTTGATAGGCTCAAGGAGGTTATGAGCAGTTTCCCAGTGCTTGCATTGCCAGATTTCACGTAGCCATTTGTTTTGGAGTGTGATGCGTCAGGAGACGGGATCAGTGTAGTATTGATGCAGGGAGGTCACTCTATAGCCTTTGAGAGCCGGAAGCTCCTTCTGCACGAGAGGTTGTATTCTATGTACGACAAGGAGATGTTGTCTATCATGCATGCATTGGCTAAATACCGACAGTATTTGGTGGGTAACAGGTTCAGGGTGAGGACTGATCACAACAACCTCAAGTTCTTTTTGGAGCAGAAGCAACTATAGGAGAGGCAGCAGAGGTGGATCAATGAGATCCAAGCATATGACTTTGACATTGAGTATGTCAAGGGTAAGAACAACGTGGTAGCAGATGCCCTTTCACGTAGATCAACCATGTTGTCTCTTATGAGCTTGGATATAGACTAGAGGGCTCGACTCTTAATAGAGTACTCCAAGGACAGCTTTGCATGTGAGGTCCTAGATGGGCAGGTGGTAGATGACAGGTACAGGGTGGTCGATGAGATCATATATTACAAGGACCGAATCTTCTTGAATGAGGGGTCTTAGCTCAAGAAGAAGATACTCTAGGCATCACATGATTCACCTTTGGCAGGACATCAAGGGTTTACCAAAACCTACAGGGCCATTAGAGAGAGGTTCTCATGGAACGGCCTCAAGGATGACGTACTCCAGCACATCCAGGATTGTGATGTTTACCAGAGGAACAAGGGAGAGATGAACCATCCCGCGAGTTTATTGCAGCCTCTTCCCATTCTGGAGGGGAAATGGGAGAGTATTTCGATAGACTTCATCACAGGGTTGCCCATGGTACAGGGCAAGGATTGTATCTTTGTAGTCATTGATCGACTGACAAAGAACACACATTTTTTTGCCATATCCACACACTATACAGTGGCACAAGTGGCCAAGCTGTTCTTCAGAGAGATTTTCAGGCTACATGGTCTTCCTAAGACCATCGTCAGTGATAGGGACAACCATTTCATGGGCGGGCTTTGGCAGGAGCTTTTTCGGTTGGTGGGGATGGAGTTGACACTGAGTACTAGTTATCACCCACAGATGGATGGGCAGACAGAGATAGTTAACAAGTGGTTGGAGGGCTACTTGCATAACTATGTCAGTGGGCAGTAGCGAGCATGGCTGAAATGGATGCATATGGGGGAGTACTGCTACAATACTTCACATCCCATGTCCATTGGTATGTCACTATTCTATGCCTTATATGGGTATCATCCTTTATCTTTTGTTGACGTGATGTTTGGTAATAACAGGGTTCCTAGAGCCAAGATATGGATCCAAGAGAGTCAGGATATTCTCCAAGCTCTCAAGGATAACATGGCTACAACACAGAACCAGCAGAAGCTGTATGCCGACAGGGGTTAGATGGAGAGACAGTTTGAGGTAGGGGACATGGTCTACCTATGGTTATAGCCATACCGACAGTCGTCACTAAAGCAGAAGGGGGCTGAGAAGCTTAAGCCCCACTTTTATGGGCCATACAGGGTGATACGCAGGATTGGATAGGTTGCATATGAGTTGGAGCTCCCCCAAGGTAGCAAGATTCATAAAATTTTTCATATATCATGCCTGAAGAAGGCATTGGGGCAGCAGGTGATAGTGACAGATGAGCTACCACCCATGGATGATGAGGGGCATTTGGTATTGCAGCCGTAGGCTATCATTGATACTAGGGAGATGCAGCTCCGGAGCAGGACGGTCTGGGAATTCTTGGTGAGGTGGAATAATTTGCTGGATGAGGATGCCATTTTGGAGAGTGAGAAAATCTTACAACATCCATCTCTTCAGTTGCTTGAGGACAAACAACATTTTGCCGGGGAAGACTGTAATATTCCTAATTAGCCATGTCTAATTGGAATATTAGATTTTGTTCAATTTTTGCCTTCTATAGTTATTTGTAAATAAAAAAAGTGAGGACCGGGGACATAACTCACTTTTAGAATAAAAAGTCACTTCCCAGTAGCACAACGTTGTGACTTAGAGGGGAGCCAAGGGGGCCAAAGGGGGAAGCAGAAATGGAGCCCACGCAGACACATGGAGGGATTGCGCAGGAGGGAAGAAACATGTGGCAAGAGAGGAATCACACACGAGGAGGTGAGCCTTGGGATTGAGAGAGGCAAAGGCTATAAAGGAGAGAGGAGCCCCCTCATTTTGATCATTTTGGTTATGAGCATTTGTGATAGTCATTTCGACTTAGAGCACGCTGGCTGTTTAGCTAGTCTGCAACACTGTTTAGTGCATTGAGTGTCTCCGTTTGGAGATCTCACCCTTAGCCCCGGGGGACTTTGAGTGCCTGCTCGGGCAACGTATTTCCTTTGGCATTCTAGTAGTAGTTTCATCAACATTTCAGTAGCAGTGTCATCAGCATTTCAGCAGCAATTTCATCAGCGTCTTTGAGGAATTGTACAGAACCCCAAGGGGGTGATTTTCGGGGGTCGGCCATTTCAGAAAAGCTTTCGGGGTTTTTCTGGGTTTTTTGAGTAGATACCGATTCTATAGTTTCAGCCTTTTTTGAGGAGGGGAACAACCCCAAATCCTCATTCGATTTCTAGTAGTAGCGATAGCACGATAGTTTCCCAGTAGCTGGGACACAGATCAGTGTGAGGCCATTCCAGGAAGGCTTTCTGGGTTTTCTGGGTTTCTTGAGTAGAGCCCGAATCTAGAGTTTCAACTTTTTCTGAGGAGGGGAGAAGTCTCAAATCATCATTTCTTTTCTAGTAGCAGTAACCGCACAACGACAACATCCACGCAGAGAGGCCATTCTTGTCATTCTGAGAGTATTTCTTCACTTTCCTTGTGCAATTCAAGGTGCCATCTGTCTAATCACCTCTTGTACTCAATTATTGCTTAGTATAATAAAATGGCTTAGGATTTCTCGCTGCATTTCTTGTGTATCTGCTTATATTCCTGGTTTACATTATTATATGTTGTTCCACTATTATTTTATCACTTCTGGGTTATTATATCATTTGCACATAGTTGGTTGGAGTTTTTGCTAGGGTTTGAGGAATATTCTGGGTTAGGAATATTACAGAAACTGTGCGCGTAAAAGTTATAGATCCATCCTAGCAGCGGGCACGGAGTATACATGGTGAGAAGTGTTGTTGATCACATGCAAGGGAATTCAATAGTATGCATGTCATGGTGTGCACTCATGCAATCCCACCCATTCAAACAACTCATCGAGGCAAATACAAGAAGCAAGCCCGATTGGAGCTAAACATGCAGTTGAGAGTTGATGTGCATGACCATTAGCACATAGTAGAAGATCAACACAAACATCAATGTAAACTTTGAAACGGGAACTGATACTGTTACCCATTTCGTAGAAATAGCAAAAAAGTGACCTGATTTTGAAAAGGGGTGATGCAGAACGAACATGTTTTTTTTAGAGCATAGTTTTTGGCACTTTATTTTTTTTTATGTACATTACGTTTTAGAATCGTTTTAGAATGGTAGTGATTTTCATGCTGATTTAAAAAAGTGAGTATTCTGCATCACCCCCTTTTTTTAAAAGACCTGTTTTTTGGCTTTAAATTTTCTAATGTATAAAATGTAAATAATTATTTTGTGAATTTGATCATTTTTGAAGTGGTCATTTTCTTCACATTTTCTGGTTTTTTATTTTAATTTTAATTTTTTTTTTTAGTGAGGTTTTTATTGTTTTGCATTTTTAAATTAGGAGGTCGATATTTAAAATTTTTGATATTCTACATATTTATACATCTTAATTAAATTTTCAATCCACATGAAATAATTGTTCCTAAAAAACAATATTTTTTAACAATGGACATAAAAATAACCATTTTTAACATAAATATAACTAAAAAACTACACGTATTGATAATTTTTTGCTAGAATTGACATGACAAATCACAATTTTTATACGATAATTTTAACTAAAAATGGTTAAATAATAGCTTTTTTTTATGAATTTCATGTCAAAAAAATAATAATAATCACTTTTTTTTTCAAAAAATAATGATTAACTTAAAAATCAATGTGAAAATCACATATTACAAATATTGAACGTATAACAACCCTAATTGAGTGTTTATTCTTCTCATAAAATGTCAAAGTCAAAACATTGCAAAACTTGATTTACAAGCATAACTTAAATTTAATCAACAATGTCACGTAATCCAAACTCTTCATCCTCTAGAGTTTCATCATTGTTTTCTCCCACAATATTTTCTGTTTCCTTTTGCTCATTTTCCTCTTCTAATGGGTCTTTGATGTCTGTGACTCTCCCAATGTGTGTCATTCCAAACATTCCATGTAATAGTGGTTGGGGTTTCTTTGCCTTTTTTGCCACATGTGATTCACTAAAGTCCCCTTTCTTCAACACAATTTCTTGCATTGCATCTGGAAGAAATTAAAGAGCATTAATTCTTTGCTGAATGAAATTGCACTGTATTGGATCTTTTTCAATTGCAATGTAATTTCTTCCTTTTTGAAGGCAACATGCTAGTGTTGTACCTAATTATCAAGCACCAAGAAATAATGAACTAAATTAGTACAATGACATATTAATTAAAAAATAACATATTGAAATTCAATTCCATATAATAAAACTTACCCGAGCCAAAAAATAAATCCAGAACCCAATCTCCAACATCTGAACAAATGTCTATAAGATAGTTAATCAATAATTGTGGTTTTTTATAAATTTTAACTATCTCTCCTTTTGCTTCTTTGTCTTCATATGTAAGTTTTCTCACAACAGCATCATAAGTCAATATTTGGCTATGACTCTTTCCATCTACCCGATTTTTAATATACTCGATTAAAAATCATAGACATATAGCTATCATCTTTTGCCCAACTATCAATATGAATGAACTCACAATCATTTATAAATTGTTGATCTTCATTGTTAAGAAGATTTGACTTCTTCTTGTAACATGAAATAGTAAAAGTTCAATTAACTTGTACATAAATAAAATTTTCAAAATTAATCAAATATACATTTTAAACGTCTTACCATGTAAGCTGCATACTTGAATTTGTTTTCCCCTTGAAGCTTGACAATATCATTGCCAATTGTGTGTCTGAATGAAATGTGGAAAATCTCCATAATGGTGATGATGTGACTTCTACAAATCCCGCAACCACTTTACTAAGAGCTTGATAAGTATAAGGGTCACTATCATAGTCAATGTTTGGAATATTGAAACCGTGGGGAATATCTGCAATGACTAGGGCATAATCCCTTTTAGGTATGAGTTTAGAAATGTCTTCACAATCGCCTTGTATTTCTTGATATTGAATAGTGTCTAGCCCATTACAAATGAAATGATTAAGAGTTGGATCAAGTTGAA
Source organism: Pinus taeda (assembly GCA_000404065.3). Lineage (NCBI taxonomy): Eukaryota > Viridiplantae > Streptophyta > Pinopsida > Pinales > Pinaceae > Pinus > Pinus taeda. The sequence goes on from APFE031014597.1 coordinate 101,584, forward strand.
CATTCTTAATACGTTGCTTCTTCAGTCTTTCGATCTTTATTTTTTCAATAAAGGTTTTGAAACTATTTGGCGCTCCATTATCATCCTTCCTCATCTTTTATAAAATAAACAAATATATGTGTAAGTTATAAATAAAAAATAGTACACAGGTGAATAAAAATGAATGTATAAATCAAGATACCTTTTTAAATGCAAGATAAAAAGCTTTTAATGTTGATGTAGAACTTGAATCTGGATAGTTGCGTACAACATCATCCCAACTATCTTGATTCAACAATCTAACCATTTGTTCTTGAATTTTCATATAAACTTTGTGACTGCATAGATAAACTAGCAAAAAGTTAATATAATGATATCTATAACAAATACTACCAATAACAACATGTTTTATTTAAAATATAATTATAATCTAGAAACAAATAAAAATAATTCAAAAAACTTACTTTTGAAATTCTTCAGACATTTCCTCCAATGATAATTCCCCTGACCTCACACGAGATAATATTGTTTTGAAAATTTGATCATCTTTCACTCCTTGCATCGCCCTCCAAGGTGTGATAGTCATATCGTCTAGAAGCTGCTTCATTTCAGGAGCTAGTTTACAGTTGCCACATATCAATGCCTTGGACCTTTTGACCTTCTGGTTTTTAATGGCAATGTCTTCCCATATGCTAAAAATCTCATCAATCAATTTCCAAACATCTCCAGTTCTAAATGCCAATTGGAAAATGTTATCAATACCTCTGAAAAAATCACTATTCTTTTTTGTCTTTTCCACCTTTTGAATCGGTTTTATCTTCAATTTTATATCCTATTTCCATACAACATTCCTTTCAAAAATCTGTAGTAACATTTATCCTATCCCCACCACATCTTTCTTCAAATTCACTATGAATAAATCTAACCCTTTGGATGAAAGTCATAGACATCCTATATTCATTATCTGAATTATGATCCCATGCCACTAACTTTGCTTCTGTATCTGATAAACCAGCATAAATGATACATTTCATTGTTTCAAAACGTGGGTTACTAGGATATTCATCCATCAATTGTCTTTGAGCTTCTATAGAATGGTTCCCCCCAAGCACATAATAATTGTATTCAAAACATTTTGACTTATCAAATGCTTCTTTGTTGGGAACTTGAAGTGGATCAACAATAAGCACATAACTAACCACATGAGCATATGGATTGTACCTCATCAATGTCTTCAAGTTGTGAACATGCAGATGATGTGGCTTTCTAACTTGATATTGACATTGTCCTTCACTTGCTTTATAGGTTTGCCTGACATTAAGCTGAAATGTGCGACCACCATCAATTAAGTTTTTCTTTTTCAAATTCTCTTGAATGGAATTTTGTTTTGTTTTGATAATGCCATCCTCTAAATCAACTCCTGGTGTAATGATTTCTCTACTTCCTTTTGAAGTTTCACTAGGTTCTTGATTGCTGGTAATGACAGCTTCAAAATTTTCAACTTTACTTTTCTTGGTCATAACATTCCCAACAGATTTATTCTTGGGCATTGGTACTTTTGGTTTTTTATGGCTCTTCTCAGTTCCAATGTCATCTTTAGTAATGGCAACATATGCTTCACTGTCAATTTCAACTTCATCGTTCCCAAAAGTAACTTTTTTACCCTTGCTAGTGTTAGCGCTTGGAATTCACCTAGGCTGAGATAGACAAACTCTCAAGGCTACATCAAACCATTTCACCTTGTAGCTAGCCCTACGAGGTATGAGAAGGCTCTCTCGGGTCAGATTCGGTAGATCTTTCAATATGATAAGCTGACCAATTAGGATCAAAGATATTAGGCTAGTAAATTGATAAGGGGGGTTGATTTAAAGATTTTTGGGTTTTTGGTGGCAATTGGAGGGAGTGCAATTCAGGGTGCGGGATTGAGCACAGTTTTTTGTAGGGGGATCTTTGGGGCAAGGTAGGAGTGAGCGTTGATGCCTTAATCTGAGATGGATGATCAGGGATGATAGAGAAGGAGCTAAAGAGGGCAAACAACCATTTGAATCCTCTCTAGACAGTAGAAA
>APFE031014597.1:142733-169669 GCA_000404065.3 Pinus taeda
ACATTGGTATGCCACAAATACACACCCATTCAATGGTGTGTATAAGCCAGAGATGGTAGTTGACAAAAAAAATGGCAGAAAGAGAAAAAGAAAGGGTACAAATATAAATCGCCGCCACACAGACATATTAAAATTGGAGGATGTTGACATACTTGTTTATGACTTCAATTTAACAAAGGGAGGAACTCTTCGCTTCAAGACGATAGAGATTTTGAAAAGGTTGTTACCAGAAGGAACAGTGTTGAGATGGGACTCTGCTGAAACCAGTTGTAGATCTAGAAGAATTTTGAAACCTGAAATGTTGGGCATGCATGTGGACTCTGATGGGGCACTAGTTGATGAAAAAGAATAATATGGAACATCTTCGTCAGCATCCAGTCACTCATCTGAAGATGTGAATTCTGATGGTGTGCAAGAAAATATGAGTGATTTTGAATGATTATTTAAGACAGTTTATATAACTGATGTATGCATCGTATCTTGAAATAAAATTGATGATTTCCATATGGTGTTAAATGAGAAGTTGCGAGGCATTTTTATGTTGTTGGATTATATGTCTTAATTATGGTAATTTTTATTGTTTAAAATATCTACAACGCAATATTAAATTAGTGATATAATGTATGTTTTATTCAATATACAAATAATGATGAATTCATTTAGTGATGTAATTCGTTCATAATGTCATGGTTTTTTAATTTTATAGTTGAAAAAAATTCAATTTCTTTTGTATCTAACATGTTATGGTTGAAAACATGTTGAATTTATACTTAGGAAAGAAAAATGATATTCTACCAGAAACATTAATGTGTTTTTTTCCTCATAAACAACTTTGTTTGGCACATAAAAATTTGTTTTTACTAACATTTTTTAAAAGGTTTGAAAATTGACCCTAAAAAAAAATCATCGTTCTAGTATCATCACTTTTGTTTTGAAGCTATATTTTGCACGAAAATTTCGTAGTCACTGCCATTTTTAAAACATGTTCAAAATTGACCCCTAAAAAATAAAATCATCGTTCTAGAATACACACTTTTCTTTTTTAGCACTGTTTTGGTGTTTTTTCGGGGTTTTTTGTCCAGAGGTCCCGTTTTTAGTTTATAGTTCCCGTTTCAAAGTTTACATAGTTAGACACTATGCATCTGTGTGTTGTCGGTTTGGCCGCACCCATGAAGACCACGCGCATGCTAGTAGATGAGTTGGATGGAGGAGCCATACCAATGCACCTAGATGAAATAGAGGTATGATTTCGCTTCAAAAATATGTCACCATGGATCACAGGCACACCATCACAGACGACCAAGCTTGGCATCAGCTCACCACCTTCACCATCACAAGCCTGTCAAAGAGTTGGTCTCACCACAACAGACTGAGTGTTAGTGATGTCTTGCATGGCTTTCGCAAGCCATTTTGTCTCACATGGGAACATGTGCATTGTAATGTAATGTCCTGTCAAGTGGAAGTTCAAGTGTCGATAGTTGGATGTAACGGTCATAGAGTAGATGAAGAGTCACGAGGGTAGATGAACTGTCACAAAGGGGAATGTCAAGGGTCACCCCACCCTTTTTTATAAACAACACCTCATAACTCATTGTAAAGGCTTTTGGTTAGCCAAACTTCTGATAAGACTATCTTGGAGAGAGCTTGGATAGTATTGTAATGAGCCTTGGTTTCTCCACTACACAGAGCTAGTATATCTCTTTGGAGGAGCAAGCGGTTGTGGCTGTAATGTTCCACTGTTAGAACTAGTGGTTAGAAATGGATGTATTGTATGACTAGATCTTACACTTCTTAATATAATAGAGTCATCATGTTTCATGCATATGTTGCTATCTGGTTTACTCTAAATGATATATGTATTTGTTTGCTCATGCATGCATGTATGGACTATTTTGTATAAGTATGTATGAATTTTTCTGAAATGTGTTGTTGATTTAACCATCATTTTGGATTGCTCGCTAACTTTATTTCCAGCTTGTGATGCATCTTCGCTCATGTGTTCCCTTCCAAGCCACGTACTATTACAAGTTTGTAAGTGGTCCACTCACCTCACCCTCAGTGTGCTATAACCTTTCATGCACCTTCCTTGGCTTACTAGACGTATCACACCGTTGCTACCAACAGGGACATCTTACTTGCCTCTATGTGAAATTGTGGTCAAGGCATTACTGTACGACCCACTACTAGGACTTCTACACCAAATGGTCTGAGGTCTAATTGGGACTTCTTACCAGGGAGATCACCTTACATGTTGGCAGGTCCAACACCATCAACAGAGACCTTGTCTTAGGATCATCAAATCTCGTCTTATACATTTTATTCATTGCGAAATGAGGTTTCCCCCTTTAAATTTATTATAATTGTTGGTTTCTTATCATTTTCTTTGGCATAAGGTTCATCACATTTGGTATTAGAGCATATGATCCTAGGGTTGCTACTTTAGTGTGTCAGTTTGGAATTTTCAGCATAATATTTTTTATTTTTATTTATTTTTATGTGATGCTTAAGATGGTAAAATTATGAGCATACCAAGGAGAGATCTTGGCGAACATCTTTTTAAAATTTCAAATTCTATTTCACTATACTTTCAAAGATATATGTTATGGAAGTCAGGGCTTGTGATTGGCCTTGAAATATGTTTCGAACAAGTCATCTTGGAATTTTTCTATAATTAGTTTTCTATGTTTTAAAATATGATTTTTTTAGAAGATTGAGAAGGCACTGTAATGTATATTTAATCAAAATTTCATATTCTGGTTCCCTACAATTTTTGAGATATATCTTGTGGAAATTTTGGTTTATGAATGGTCCTAAAATCAATTTCAAATGAGTGATATTTGCATTTTCGCCATAATTGTTTTTCCAGGACAATTTATATTGTGAAAATTTAAAGATCCAAGGAGTTATAATGAATTACCACAAGTAAAAATTTCAAAATAATATTCAAATAATTGGACAAGTGGCATGCCATACAAGTTTTCTCTTGGGAAGAGGCAAAAAATAAAGAAGTTTTGGGAAAGTTAATGTAAATTTCACTTGGCACATCAAATTCTGGTTTGAACTATGTAATTGTAGAAAGACATATCAAAGTATTACATGAAAAAAAGTTTCAAGCTTGGAAGGGCTGAAGTCTAGATATATCAATCGACACACCTATTTAGCTAGCCACCAACAGGGGAGGAAACTTGATCACAAGCCCTAATTACGTTTGCTCTCGTTTGGTGTTGTAATCTTCAATTAGAATGTGGGCCCAGTTTCCACTATAGGATAATGATTTTCAATTGAAAATTATACCTTAGTGCTATTGTGATTCTTATCTAGGTTATATTTCTATAGCTTCCTTTCTGTCATTTTGTCCTATTCTTTCTTTTGACGTTGTGGTTCATGGACACTGGGTGGCCGTTGTTGTAAATAATACTAAGAGGGGGGTGAATCAGTATTATCAGATCAATAATTAAATTTCCCAAACAAATTTATATACACAACTTCAGATAAGCGAACTAGCGTGTACACACGACTGTACTTAAAGAAACCAGTGTATATGTAGAGAAATTTTGATTTAGATAGTTTATCATGTATTGAATTTTAACTAGCATATTAGAGATTCATTAGACAGTGCAGTAAAAGAAGAATAAAGCATCACACATAAGCAACACACATGAACACCAAGATATAAGGTGGAAACCCAATGTGGTTAAAACCACCTGCTGCTTTCATCTCTGTCTTCTTTTAATAATAAGAAAATTTGTTTACAATCTTGTACTGGTGCAGACTCATACCAGTACATAGGTACCCACCTGTAGAAGGATACAACCTTCTCTCATTCTCTAGCTACTATTGGAAGGGAGCTACAACCCCCTAGCTCTTGTACTAGCCAATATGTTTACTAGTATGTAGGTGCTAGCCTACAAAAAACTCCACTCTTCTACCAGGGACCATGATTCATGAATTTTCAGACTAGATACTCCTGGATCACAACACCACAATCTAAAGGCCACGTTTCATTCAATTTTCATACTGGACCGATCAACAACATCATATCAAGTCCATCTGCATTAACCAATAACTGAAAACTCAATCATCATCACTTGAATCTTCTCATTCAGAACACTGTTACTAGAATACACTCACCAGAACCCAAAGCAAAACCCAGAACTCTGCAACAGCAAATAGAAACAACTGAAACATACTTCATAAGGTATACGCTACTTCCATTTGTTGAACCAGCATGTATACACACTTTTATCAAAGCCAACCAGCCTACACATTGTAAATATTAATTCATAATTTTTGTAGCTATTCTAGACTTCAGTTATACCCAAATCACTACATTTATAGAATAACACATGCATCAGTATTCAGATCTAGATTATACATGATCAAACCATATAATGATAATTCATTTCAAGCCTTAAGATCCCGATCCATCATTAGATCTTATCCCTCATCAACTGCTAAGGTTCATCCTTAGTTCAGATCAAGCAAAGCACCATAAGCCAATAACCTGCATAATATATCTCACACTTAATCAGATATTCGATACTTGTACACCTTGGCCTAATGATCTTCTCCTCCTTATATAGTTTTAGGATTTTCTCAATACCATGGATCAAAACCACTTAGGACCAATACCTTGGACAAAATTCCTTGGACCAATACCATGGATCAAAATACCTTGGACCAAATACCTCGAACCAAAAACTTAGTTTTCCAACATATACACGCTTTTCCTTCTATGAAAGTGCGTGTGTACGTATACGCTCCTTGTGTTCAGTGAACCTGCGTGTATACGCAGCTCGGTCAAGGTGAACCTGCATATACCTCTCTTTCTTCATCCTTTGTAGTCTGATCTGTAATTCTTTGTTGACATGCTGCGCCATGATATTTTATCTGAGTGAGTTGTCATCAAGGACAACACCTGTATCATAATGCCAATAATCTCCCCCTTTGGACTTGATGGCAACAACAACACCAAGTCACTCTCCCCCTTTAACATCAAGGGCAAAGGGTAGAACAAGATAATTTCTCCCTTTGACATACATTATGTTGGTCATGCTCCCCCTGAGTACATGCTGAATTCTCTTATTGAACTTCCCCCCTTTGTTTTGTACATGCTGAGATGTACTAAAACTGTCCATGTTCTTCTTGAGTACAAGTAGAGTCTACAAAAATAGTTTCTAAAAGAATAACATGACTCTATAACTCAACTATGTGAGGATGATCTTCCTTTCACCAATGGCTCATAGATACATCCATCTCCCAACCGAGTGGGGATATACCAAATTTGACTCATCTACCCAACCAAGTGGGGATATACCAATTGTTTATACATGACAAAGACAATAAATATTACATCATCCATCCCATGTAAAGTGGGGATACAAATAACATCATTTGTCCAAGAGGACTCATTCAAATGTATGAGAAGACACATCACTTCCTAGACTTTTACATGACTTGAGTAAAAAATGGTATAAATATCTGAAGCCATAGCTGGACTCAGCAACCATAATGCCAACAACGCTAAATGTATGTGAAGGCTAATGCTCCCCCTGAAGTTGTGCTACCTATACATTGTTAACAGGTCAATGATCAAGGCATATTTGTCAGTTAGATAAAATTAATGAACAAAGCATATAGACATTAATCATCAATATCAGTCAGAGCACGCATATCAGATCCTACCCCACTGTTTTTCTTGTCTAAAACACATATACGCTCCTTTACCCATGGAAAATCGTGTGTGTACGCGACTATACTTCATGAAACATGCATATAATAGCCTTTCTTTGAAAAAGTTGGATTTAACAGTAGGATGATGCGGCAACTACTCCCAGCTTTTGTCTGAGATATTCAAATGTCTCTCTGGGTAGTGGTTTAGTGAATATATCAGCAACTTGTTCTTTGGAGGGAACATACTCCAATTTGACCGTTTTTTCAAGCACCTATTCACGTAGAAAATGGTATTTGATGGGTATGTGCTTGGTCTTGGAGTGCATGACTGGATTCTTTGAAATATTGATGGCAATTGTATTATCACATAGAATGGAGATGGGTGGAGTACATGTGATATGAATGTCTTGCAAGGTTTGCATCATCCCAAGTAGTTGTGTGCAGCAAGATTCAGCAATCACATATTCTGCTTTAGCTCTAGATAGTGCAATTGAACTTTGTTTCTTGCTGAACCAAGACACTAACCTAGAACCCATATAGAATGCACCACCACTAGTGATTTTTCTGTCATCAACACTTCCTACCCAATCTACATCTGTATATGCATGAAGAGTGAGATCTGTATCTCTAGAATACCATAAACCAAAGTTCTTTGTTCCTTGAAGATATTTGAAAATTCTTTTGACTCCCTGATGGTGTGATTCGTTTGGATTTTATTGGAATCTTCCAACTATTCCTACTGCATGCATGATGTCTGGTCGGGTACCTGTTAGATAAAGTAGACTGCCAATCATGGATCTATAAGTTGGTTGATGTACTGCTGTTGATTCATCATTTGAGATGAGATTGCATCTTGTTACCATTGGGGTACATACAGGTTTAGAATCTTCCATGCCATACCTTTTCAAGATCTGTTTGATATATTTAGTTTGTGAAAGAAAAATACCATTTTTATTTTGTTGAACTTGTAGACCATGAAAATAGGTAAGTTCACCAAGCAAGGAAATTTCAATTGCTTGTTGCATTACTGAAGAAAAATTATGACTCATGGATTCTTCATCGCTACCAAAAATGATATCATCAACATAAACAACAATAATTAGCAATTTATCAGTGTTAATCTTTGTATATAGATTGCTATTTGCTGAACCTTTTGAAAAACCTTGTTGGTGTAGATATTTTTCAAGACGGTAATACCAGGCCCTTGGAGCCTGTTTTAGACCATAGACAGCCTTTTTGAGTCTACATACAAGTTTCACATCATTTCCAAGAATTAATCCTTCTGGTTGTTCAATATAAACTTCTTCTTCTAAATCTCCATTAAGGAAAGCAGATTTTACATCCATTTGGCATACTTTGAATTTCTGAAAGCTACAAAGAGCAAGAAACATCCTTATGGCTGCAAGTCTAGCAACATGTGCAAAAGTTTCTTTAAAATCTATACCTTCTTGTTGAGCATACCCTTTACAAACAAGTATGGCCTTGTTTCTAATGAATTCTCCATTTTCATTCAACTTGATTTTGAATATTCATTTAGTTCCTATAATATTTTTATCATGAGGTCTAGGAACTAATTCCCAAGTATTATTCTTTTCAATTTTCTCAAGTTCTTATTTCATGGCCTTGACCCAACATTCTTCTTTGCATGCTTCATTTACATTTTGAGGTTCGGTGGCGGATAATAATGCTAGATAGCTTGAGGTTTCTGTAATAGTCCTTCTTGTCTGTACACCTGCCTCTTTTTCCCATAAAATTTGAGTTTCTGGATGATTTTTCTAAACATACCTGGACAGAGTCTTTTCTTCTACCGTTATCTCTTATTATGGTGCTTCATTGATTTCTTCTTCAATATCATCATGACTTGATGTGAGAAAATACTCTCTATCTTCTTCATTGTCATAATCTTTTGTTTTTGCTTGTTTTGTATTTTTGCATGCTTCATCAACTAAAATATCAATACTTTTAACAATTTTCCCAAGTCTTTTATTATAACATCTATATCCTTTACTTCAGGAAGAGTAACCAAGAAGAATACCTTCATCTGCTCTGGTCTCAAACCTACCAAGTTTTTCATCAGTCCTTTTGATATAACATTTGCTTCCAAAAACTTTAAAGTATTTTACAGTAGGAGTCTTACTTGAGATTGGTTGTGGCTTCCATTCATCCTTGGAATAAATTGAGTCTGATTTACCTGGTGATCTGCTTTATGCCTTTGCTGACAATTGTCATACTATTCATTGGTCTTTGCTGCATCAAGATAGCTTTTAGTGGAGGTTGACGACTTCTGTGATTGAGATGCTTGTTCAGTATATCCAAGACCTGTCTTTATCAGAGGATAACACCGCAGTTTGATAATTTCATCTAAGGTTTCTGATCCTTAGCCAATATAAGATTGAGAGATTTCGTTTTCTCAAGATCCTTTCTCATACCCACAATTTCACGTTCTAGTTTTTCATTTTGTTTTTCTTTTTTAGCAAGTTGGTATGTCAAGGTATCTATAATCATATTCTTTTCTTCTAAATAGATTTTGAGTTTAGAAATTTCTTCATGAAGGTCTTCTTCTTCTAAAGCATCCCAAAAATTATCATCATCATAATCCATTAGAAGTCTATTGTCATTACTATTTTCATCTTCATCACTATTTGATAAACCATCGCTATCTTCATGAGTATAATAAATTCTTTTATTTAAAACTTGTTTTCTATTCCAATTTTTCATATTCCTTCCCTTTTTCATGTTTATCTTTATGAGGACATTTGGCAACATAATGACCAACTCTGCCATAGGCAAAGCATTCGAAGGGTAGCTTACCTCTAAATCTTCCGAAACCTCATTGGAGCTTCTTAATAAAGTTTACCTTATCTTCTTCTTTTGAAATATGTCATGATTCATTATGTTCTTCCTTTCCTTTTGCTGAAGCTTTAAATGCGACTTCTCTTATATTTGATGGCCCTCTTTTTCTCATCTCAGAGGCAGTTAAGGTTCCATGAAGCTGTGTCATAGTGATAGTCTGTAGATCTTGTTTTTCTTCTATGGGAGACACTTTTGATTCAAATTTAGCAGACAATGATCTCAAAACTTTCTCAACTAAGGTAACTTCCTTTATATCTTCACCTAGATTCTTCATACAATTAAAAACCTCATCTATAAGTAAGAAGTAACTAGCTATACTTTCATCACTGTGCATCTTAAGAGTTTCATACTGAATTCTGAGAGTTTGAAGTTTAGCATATTTTACCTGAGAGTCTCCTTTGTAGCTCAGAACGATTTTGTCCCATATTTCTTTGGCTAATTTGAGCTGCATGGCTTTGACAAACTCTAATTGTGACAGACTTCCTAATAAGGTATTGAAAACTCTGGCATTGGTTTCATATTGCTTCTTACTTGCTGTATCTCTAGGAATTGTTATTGGAAATGTATATCCTCCTTCAACAGTTTCCCAGACATTCGTTCCAAGAGATTGTAGGTAGGTCGTGGTTCTTATTTTCCAATAAACAAAGTTGCTCCCATCAAAGATTGGTGGTCTGATGGATCCCACGCTTTCTTGATTACTCATGATGATGGATCTCCCTTCAAGCAATCAAGCTTCTTCTGAAGGACCTGCTTTGATACCAATTGTTGGGAAAAATATTAAGAGGGGGGTGAATTAGTATTATCAGATCAATAATTAAATTTCCCAAATAGATTTATATACGCGACTTCAGCTAATTGAACTAGTGTGTACACATGACTGTACTTAAAGAAACCAGCGTATATGCAAAGAACTTTTGATTTAGACAGTTTTCATGTATTGAACTTTAACTAGTATATCAGAGATTCATTAGATAGTAGTAAAAGCATAATAAAGCATCACACATAAGCAACACACATGAACACCAAGATATAAGGTGGAAACCCAATGTGGCTAAAAACCACCTACTGCTGTCGTCTCTATCCTCTTTTAATAATAAGAAAATATGTTTACAATCTTGTACTGGTGCAGACTCATACCAGTACGCAGGCACCCACCTGTAGAAGGCTACAACCTTCTCTCATTCTCTAGCTACTACTAGAAGGGAGCTACAACCCCTTAGCTCTTGTACTAGCCAATATGTTTACTAGTATGTAGGTGCCAGCCTACAAAAAACTCCACTCTTCTACCAGGGACCATGTTTCATGAATTTTCAGACTGGATACTCCTGAAACACAACACCACAATCTGAAGGCCATGTTTCATTCAATTTTCATATTGGACCCATCAACAACATCATATCAAGTACATATGCATTAACCAATCACTGAAAACTCAATCATCATAACCTGAATCTGATCATTCAAAACACAATTACGAGAATACAGTCACTAGAACCCAAAGCAGAACCTATAACTCTACAACAACAAATAGAAACAACTAAAACATACTTCATAAGGTATACGCTACTTCCATGTGTCGAACCAGCGTGTATATGTGCTTTTATCAAAGCTAACCAGCATACACATCTATAAATATTAATTCATAATTTTTTTAGCTATTCCAGAATTCAGTTATACCCAGATCATAACATTTACATAATAACACATGCATCAGTATTCAGATCTATATTATACATGATCAAACCATATAATGATATTTCATTTCAAGCCTTAAGATCCTGATCCATCATTAGATCTTATCCCTCATCAACTGCTAAGGTTCATCCTTGGTTCAAATCAAGAAAAGCACCATAAGCCAATAACTTGCATATTAGATCTCACACTTCATCAGATATTCGATACTTGCACACCTTGGCCTAATGATCTTCTAGTTTTAGGCTTTTCTCAATACCATGGATCAAAACCACTTAGGACCAATACCTTGGACCAATACCATGGATCAAAATACCTTGGACCAAAAACTTAGTTTTCCAAGATTTACACGCTTTTCCTTCTATGAAAGTGTGTGTGTACGTATACGCTCCTTGTGTTCAATGAACCTGCATGTATACGCAGCTTGGTCCAGGTGAACCTGCGTATACCTCTCTTTCTTCATTCTTTGTAGTCTGATCTGTAATTCTTTGTTGTTGACATGCTGCACCGTGATCTTTTATCTGAGTGAGTTGCCATCAAGGACAACACCTGTATCATAATGCCAATAGTCGTTACATCCACGAGGAAATTTGGGCAGATTAACGTCGAAGGGAATCTTTTAAAGCCCGTTTTCCAAACTAGCAAGGCTTAACACCAAGGGTGTCGAGGAGAATTTACCCAGTGACCTCCCAATTGGCGAGGCACTTAACAATGGGATTCGACCAGTTGAGATAACCCTTGGGGCTATTTTTTTGTTTTTTTGTTTTGTTGTCCTATTCTATCTCAATAAAGAGATAATTTTAAGTTGGGAAGCTTAATTTATATGTTGAATGTATGCAAGTTACTATCTCCACTTTTTTTATTAAGTAACAAATAAAACATTCAAATAATTGCATCTTAGCTAATGTATTGATTTGTTTCTACAATCACTATTATCGTATTCAATCTGTGATTGAAGCAAAACCATGGACACTTATATAAACTTATGAGAATGTGAAAGGTTCATATAAAATCAATTATCACAATTACCACACAAAAGGGGACCTATTTATCTTTTGAATAGTTAATTACATTCCTCCACCAATGATTCCCTCTTTACAAAATATTTAAAGAATATGCCTTTACTAAAAACATTCTCGCACCCCCTTATACCCCCTTTGGATATTGGGGTTCTTCTCTATGTATACATCATAAAACAATTACAAACTTTTGGTAAATCCACAGTCACCATTGTAGTGTTAAAAATTCTTAGTGAGTAATTCTTGTTGCAGACCTTCCATTGCATATGAATATATAAAATTTCAGATATTCAAAGACTTTTCATATTATCTAAGTTTTGCTCACCCTCAAGCATGAGGTTAGCCAAATTTTTGACATCCTTTTCATACCCACTATCTAACATTCAATTTACACTGTGACTTTTGTGGGAGAAATTACAAATTTGTCAATATATTCATCACCAACCTTCAAAACCTGTTAAATTTTAGCAGCCACATTCGATCTAACCTTATCTATTTCCTCAAGCTTGATCTTAATAGGCATAACATTTGGTATATTTTCTATTGGTTCTTGGTATCATTCCTCCATCAGTTCAACAACAACAAACCACATTCTTTGGCTATACCCATAGCTTCTTCCACAATTACTATATCTAAGTTATATTTTCACTTCCCTGCATTAACAAGGAACTCATTCATTGCATTTTTATTTTTATCAAGCCGGGGAAAGTAATTTGGAGCATCATTACACTTCTTTTTCTAATCAATAATATAGCCAAATCCCTCACCAAATATGTGTTGGAATTCTAATTGGATATCATTCTTGCCTACTACTAATCTAATTGTGAAAAATTCTCTTGAATTTCATTTAATTTCAACATAAGAGACTCTTAAGCATTTATAAGATCATGATTGATATTCATAGCCTAAACCTTAAGCACTTGAAGATCAACTTGAGACTTTTGGGTTTGCTTAACCTTATCTTGTAATTCCTTCTCTTGAATCTCTTTCAAATATTTAAACTTTGATGTGTGGGATTCCTTTAACTCTAATATTTCCTACTTATTTTAATCCTTTAGGGACTCCAGGAGCACGATGTGCTACTATTCCAACCTATCTTGGTGCTCAACCCTAATCTACCTATTTTTTTCCTTTAATTTTTCTTGCAGCGAGGTAACCATTTGGATTAAATATTCAAAATCCATTAATAGAGTCTATGTTGTTGCTTTATTTGCATTAGTAAGAGCTCCCAAAATTGAAGTGGTTTTAATAACTCCTTCTAATTATTTTTGAAAACGATGCTCCATATCACCCTTTTCTCATGACCTTCCAGGATAATCATCTCTTTTCTTAATCCTTCTATTCTTTTCCATTTAGGTACATTCTAAATAACAACTTTCTTATACTTACTGAAACAATATTATCCTAATTCTAAAACTTCATCATTTGGATCCCTAAGCTTATCAACAACAGAAATATTACCTGGTAATTTGGAAATTAGAGGGATGAAAGGGAGGGGATATGAGTTAATTATCTATCTTTGCAAAGGGTTATTTGCTTGGATAATATTTTCTTGTTGGGATAATTCATGGAAAGGCTCTATTATTTTTTCCTTATTTCCCTTCTCTTTTCATTTCTTCAACTTTTCTTGTCGCTCTCCTTTAGCTTTCTCAACTTCTTCCTTAGCTTTAACTTTAGCTTGAACCTTATTTTCTTATTCCCTCTGAGCTTTGACATCAAGCCACTTATTTTCTAAGGCTTTAGATTTTATCCTATCATTTTTTTCTTTAATTTTCTTGATTGTGTCAACTTATGAAAGGTGTATTTCCTTTTCTTTTTCTCTCTTCTCTTCAGTCGAATAATGAAAACATGGCATATTTTATTTCTCACTTTTTTATCTATTATTTCTCTTTCCTATTGATATGTTAAAACATCTTGAAATACCGAATCATAAAAATTTAGATCATGCTCATATATCCATGAAAGCTTTTCTAACTTGCAATGTTATTTTTTCACACCCTTAGGATTATAGGTATTAACCCTGTACATAAATTACCTACAAACGAATTCTTAAAAAAATAAAATATACAATGGTGAGAAACATAAAACAAACAGACAGATATTTTCCCCTGGATCCCAAAATCAGGACTACCAAATAGATTTTTCATTATGTTCCTTTTCAATGTTACGAATAATATATATATATTTATATATATATATATATATGTATATTTATATGTATATGTATATGTATATGTATATGTATATGTATATGTATATGTATATGTATATGTATGTAGATATATATATAGAAATACATGCTGAAGAGTTCATAAACCCCAATCCATTAACCTTGGATTAGAACATAACAATAGTTCCCTTGATCGGATCTACAAAATACCATGGGAAGAAAACCATCATGCCCAAAACCATGTGTGAAACCCATGCACAAAACCATAAGTAGGTCCACCCACCTAATATAGGGTCCAAATTTTTTTCCTAGGGCATTACCCCGAACCCTGTATAGGGGCGCTACCACCCCCTAAAGCCCCCCGACAAGGGGGGGTTCGCAACCCCTGTGACCCCCCTGTTGCGCTTGACGCAACGAACAAGGGCAGATATATCCCCCCTTGTGACCCCTCTATGCATGCGATTAGTCGTGGAAACAATATAGCACACTCAATATTGTCCCATGTTTTGTTTTATTTTCCACACAGGGCATCATAGGAGAGCTTAGTCATTGGTTCATCCCTGCAACACCCATTGTTTCTGTACACCAATAAAACTTCTTAGTGCTCACATACTTTGTCAATGTATCTGCAATATTCTTGAAAGTGTCCACCTTTACTAGCAACACCTTTTTTTCCTCAACCATATCCCTCACAAAGTGATACTGAACATCAATGTGCTTTGCCTTTGAATGATAAGTAGGGTTCCTTCCCAATAAAATTTCACTTTGGTTGTCACATTCTATCCTCATAGCTCATTGTACTAACCCCATACTTGAACACATTCTTTTCAACCAAACCATTTCCTTGCTTGCATGAGTGGCTGCTATGTATTATGCCTCTGTAGTTGAAAGTGTCACTACAGATTGTCTCTTTCTCATCCAACTGACTGCACCTCCAAATAGTTTAAACACATACCCACTTGTAGATCTTCTTTGATCCATATCTCTAACCCAGTCTGCATCAACAAAGCCATGGATGTCCAAAAATCTCTCCAATCCTGGTCTCCTTTGGTAGCACAAACCATAATCACTAGTGCCATGCAAATACCTTGAAACCCTCTTCATTGTTGTCCAATGCTTCTTCCCTTGTTTTGACATAAACCTTCTCAATACTCCCATTGCATGTGCAATGTCTAGTCTAGTACAAACCATTGCATACATCAATCTATTGACTACACTTGCGTATGGAACATTGGAAATGTCCTCTTCCTCTTCTTGTGTCTTGTGACACTATTAAACAAATAAGTTTACACCTATAGGAATAGGAACCTTCATCAATTTACTATCCTGCATATTAAACCTATGCATTGTTGTCTCGACATACTTCCTCTAGTTTAACCATAGCTTCCTCTTTTCCCGATCTCATTTAATTTACATGCCCAAAATATAGTTTGTAACACTAAGATCCTTCATGTCAATTTTGGAGGACAATTGGGTCCTCAAATCTTGGATAATTTCTTTTTCATTTCCAATCAGAAATATATCATCCACATACAAGACCGGATAAATAACATGATCCCGGATTAATTTAAAATACACATAGTGATCCACTTTTCTTTTGGTGAAGCCAAGTCCCCGTATATAATATATATATATATATATATATATTATATATATATATATATATATATATATATATATATATATATCTGTGTGTGTATCAAATTTTTTATACCACATTTTTTATGACTACTTTAACCCATACAAATACTTTATTAACCTGCATACTAGTTCTTTCTTTCCCTTCACCACAAAGCCTTCAGGTTGCTTCATGTAGATCTCTTCTTCCATATCCCCATTATGAAATGTTGTCTTCACATCCATCTGTTCTACCTCAAAATCAAAAGAAACAACAACAAATAAAAGTAGTATAATAGAAGCTACCTTGGAAATAGGAGAAAAATATCATCAAAATCAATCCCAAGCAGTTGGGAAAACCTCTTGCTAGCAACTGAGATTTTTATTTATCCACCTTGCCTTATGCATTCATATTATTCTTAAAAACCCATTTTCTTCCAATGGGTTTCCTTCTAGTCGACAACTTCACCAGATCTTGAGCCTCATTTTTGTCCAAAGATGTCATTTCACTAACCATGGCCTCTTTCTAGAGTTTTCCATCCTATGAATCTACACCCTCCTTGACAGTTTTGGGATCATCACCAGTAATAAAAAAAAGCAAAATTTGAACAGAAAGTAGATGGACTATACCTTTATTTCCGCCTTCTTTCTCGAATTGATCTTCTCATAGATGGAGTTTGTGGCTCTTCATCTTCTAATTCTTATTCTGTTGTAGAGTTTGATTCTTCCTCCTTTAGTTCAAATTCTATCTTCTTAGTTTCCTTTAGTAGGAATTCATGTTTAATAACATATTTCACCTCTCTAAACACCACTTCTTGGTTGTACACAACCTTCCTTATTTATTCAATCCAAGTGATGTAACCTTTTAAACCATCCTTATACCCAATAAAGATGCACCTTTCAGATTTACTATCCAACTTTTTTCTTTTATCCTTTGGAAAATTTACATATCCATCACATCCAAATAGCCTCAGCTATGAAATAGATGGTTTCTTACTAGTCATACCTCATGTGGAGTCTTATCCTCCAATGCTGATGAAGGTGATCTATTAGCTAGGTAACATGTAGTCTCCACCGCCTCTACCCAAAATTCTTGTCCTAATCTAACACCATTGTGCATGCTTCTTGCATTTTCCATCAACGTCATTTTCATTCTTTTTGAAAATCATTTTTCTGAGGTCTATATGGAGTATTCTTTTTCTGTGCTATACCACACTTTTTACAAAACTCTTCAAATTCCTTCTTGCATAACCTCCACCATTATCTGTGCTCAACACCTTTATCTTCTTCTTTGTCTGGTTTTCCACTAGATCCTTAAATTCTTTGAACCTATCAAAGACTTCAAATTTCTGAGGAAATATATCCATGTATTCCTTGAGAAGTCATCTATAAATGATACATAATACACAGAATTACCTAGTGATGGAATCACCACAAGTCCAAACACATCACTGTGCACAAGCTCTAATGTCTCTTTTGCCCTCTTAGCACCAATTGGGAAACTCATCCAATTATTCTTCCCATATACACAATGTTCATAGAAGTCAAAATCTATAGAGAAATTAGGCATTGTTTCTACCATAATATTACCACGAAGTATCCGAAGGCTCTTCTCTCCAATATGTCCAAGCCTTTAATGCCATAGCATGGTCTTTTATGCAAATACCACTATATGTTTTGCTCCACTTTCATGAACCACAAAGATGTTGCACCCATCAATAATAGTACCACCTAGAATCTTGTATATAGTTCTGATCCAAACTCCCCACATCAATACCTGTGCTCCTCAGACCATCTTGCAGGTATCTTTCTCGAACACTATTTTTACATATGCATCATCTATCTTGCTTACAAAAATCATATTTATGGCCAATGCAAGAATATGCAGAACACCCAAAAGTGTTCTAATCCTTCCACCTTGCAACCTCAAGTTGTCTTTTCCACGTCTGATGATTCTAGCCTTCCTATCATTCCCTAAGAAGAAATTACCATCATCATATTTCTCATACTCACAGAACCACTCTCTATGCAGAGTGAAGTGAAAGGATGCACGTGAGTCAATCAACCATGCCTTATGATCTACATGTGTACTTGAATAAGAAGCAAAGTACATATCCCCAACTTCATCTAAGGTGGTTTTCGCCTCTATAGAAGGAGCATCATGAAATCCATTTCCTTTCTTAGGAGCTTTAATTCTACAGTCCTTTTTGTGGTGCCCTTCCTTTCCATATTTCCAACAAACCTTAACAGATTTTCCTAGGGATTTAGATCTCCCACTCAATGACTTATTTTTGTTTCTATTATGGGATCATCCTCGTACAAACAAGGAATCTCCATTATTGCTCTCCATATTTTTCCTTCTCATATCTTCCGCCAACAAGGATGAGACTATTACATAAAAATTAAAGGTAGTTGTATTATTACATATAGAAACAAATAGACTATCCCACGAATATGGTAAAGAATAAAAAAACTAATGCACTTATCTTCATATGAAATTTTTATATCAACAGATAAAAACTAGCTTACGACAATATTAAAGGCAATCGGATGCTCTGCAATTGATTCTCCATCCTTCATCGTCAGGTTATACAACTTTTTTTGTAGGAACAATTTGTTCACCAAAGACTTAGATTGGTATAAAATCCCTAACTTGACCCACAAATCCTTTGCTATAGATTCCCCTGTAACATTCAACAATAATGAATCTGAGATACACAACTATATTGTGCTCTTTTCCTTTTGATCTAGCTTCGCCCAATATTCTGCTGGCATTTTCGTTGGTTTAGTACCTGGATCTATCATGATCCACTAATATTTATCTACCAACAGATCCTCCATCTTGAGTTTCCACAACTCAAAAATTTGGCTATTAAATTTCTCGATATCTATCTTTCCACTTCTCACCTTCTTCTTTCACCGTAATAATCGATCCTATAGATCTCCCACTGAATAGGGTCTACCACAGGCCCAAGTAAAAAACACTCAGTAGCAAAGACGTCCCTTTGAAGCCGAAACAACTATGATAGAAAATGTGTAGGTTTTAACCCTGTACAGAAATTACCTGCATATGAATTCTAAAACATAGAAAATAAACAATGCGAGAGCATAACACAAAAACACATATACACAGAGATTTTCCCCTAGATCCCAAAACTGAGACTACCAGCTTGACTTTTCATTATATTCCTTTCAATGTTACAATACATATTTATACATGTCGAAGCATCCAATACCATGGACCAAAAACCATAGGTAGGTTCTCCCAACCTAATATAGGGTCCAATCAATGAAGGGGGGGCTCTGCCACCTCTCTAACCCCCTGGTTCACTACATAGGTTAGTCGTGAAGGAATATAACACAATCCAACATTATCCCACTTGTTGTTTTCTTTCCACATGGGGGCCACGAGAGAGCTTAGTCATTTTTCTAGCCCTGAAACGCCCATTGTTTCCCTACACCAGGATAACTTCTCAAATCTCATAGATTTTGTCAATGCATCTGCAATATTCTTCAAAGTGTCCACCTTTACAGCAACACCTTTTTGTCTTCTATCATTTCCCTCACAAAGTGATACTGAACATCAATGTGCTTTGTCTTTGAATGGTAAGCAGGGTTCTTTGCCAGGAAAATTGCACTTTGGCTGTCACAGTCTATCTTTATAGCTCCCTATACTAACTATATGAAATTTATCCAAGATAAAGAATGAAAGGTATTACAGACTCATGTGCATGGAGGTGCCTATGTTACTTATGCAATGGATCGATACGATTGACATAATATATAGAAACTGAGGCAATCAGAGAAAACATAACAGTCAAACATGTAAACAAAACAAGTTTAATAAGGAGTTCACCCAATGCTCCTGGGCTACGTCTCCTGGTCTAGCCTTTCATTGGTGGCCTCTCTATTATGTTTTCAAGCAGAGTTTTTACAACAGTGAGCTCAATTAGAGTCTCACTAACAGAATGAAGTCAATAAGAATGGAGTGTATAGACTCTCCTTACTGAACTCGACCTCTGAGGGTCATAGTAGTATGATAGGCCTATGTCGAGGAGCTTGCTTGAACCTCTCAAGCCTTCAATGGAGTATACAGACTCTCTGACTCTCTCTGGACCTGTCTAGCTCGATGCTACATTGAGGTCAGCTCGGCTTCTAATCTCTGTTCTCTATTGTTGGCTTCATGTGTCTCTTCATTGTCTACCTCTTTGTTTTTCTACTTCTGTCAGTTCATGGCTTTAAACCTAGTCTACTCTTCGACTGCTTGTTTCCGCTTCCCGGCCTTCTGGTTTCCTTTCCTCTATCTATTCGAATTCCCCTGCTTTGTGTCATCATCACTGGGTAGTGCCTTGCAGGGAGGTGGCCACCTGTTTGCTAATGAACTGGGTGTCAGATTCCCTGAATCATACTCGAATGGCCGTTACATTTGTTTGCTTCAAGATCACCCGCAAACATGAATCGTTTGCCAACTCATCATCCATGTCAGGCGTCAAATCCCTGTCATCTTTCTTTTTAACCTGTTAAATCTGGTTAGCCATTGAGACGTATCTCCACCATCAATCTAGACCCCCCAAATCCTACGATTGTCCTTCATATCGGGTAGACAAGTCGCACGACGTTTACATGTCTGATGTGGGCAGTTTTCTCTCTCTTCTATTGGACATGTGTCGCTCAATGTGTGGCATCGGGCAGGAATTAGTCAAAACTGCTTACCACCTCAAAGCCTTTCGATATCCTGCCAATTTTGGGAATTCCATGCTAGGAACTGAAACAATTACTTTTCTGAGTTTTATAGCGTTTTCGAGTCTGAGTGTTCCGAGGCTTTCCTTCACTAAGGGGGGCGCCATATCAGAATACACCTCTGTTTCTTGATCTGGCCTCTAGTTTTTCTAGTTTTGTGCCATTGCGCTTTACCATGGGCGAACGGTCTGCATGCTCAACCAAGGGTCCTCATTGCTCTGCTTTGGCCACAACTGCAATTGTTATGAGGATTCCTTCTGATAGATTTGATTTTTTCTAGGACTTGAATCTTTTAGCAAAATTGAAACAATCATGAAAACTTAGAGAGTTTTAGGATCTAATTTGGATCACGGCCTTCCCACTGAAAAAGCTTTTGGACCACCAAAAGTTGGTTTTCTTTCAAGCATCAATCAAGTGAGGGTATTGCTTCCTCGGTTGCTCAATTTCTATCTATTTCGCACTGCTTGGATTTGAACTTTTGAGTTCGATCCTGAGGTAATCAATGTCACCTCTGCATGTATTCTTACCTTCCTAACTAGAACTGCATCTTCCTACAACTCATTAAGATATTCAAGCAACAAATCATCAATAGAAGGCAATTGACTCTGCTCTTCAGGATCTTCAATTAATGAAGGTTAAAATAGTCTCAAGATGTCAGCATTAACAACTGAGTAGATGTGCATGTAAGCTGGTAGATCAAGGCGAAAAGCATTCTCACCAATTTTCTTAAGTATCTTGAAAGGTCCATACCTTATTGGCTTTAGCTTCTTACCTTCACATTACATCTTGTCTTTGCTGATATACAACCAGACTTGGTCACCAACTTGGAAACTATGCTCCATCTGATGCTTGTCTTTCCTTGCCTTGTACTTGGCTTGGCTCTTTTCTATTTTTTCATGTACTACCTGGTGAATCTCTTGTATTTTTTCAATGAACTTGGTTGCTTTGTCCACATCACTGTGTCCATCAACTGCTATGTCTTTACCAAAGACAAAATCCAAGGGAGACCTCGGTGTGAAACCAAAACAGGTCTCGGAAGGAGATCTCTATGTAGAAGAATGTTTAGTTCGGTTGTAAGCATGCTACACATAGCATAAATGTTCATCCCAAAGTAAGGGATGCTTGCTGCAATAGCCTCTGAGAAACTGGATCACTATCCTATTGACCACTTCTATTTGGCCATCTGTTTGCGGATGAAAAGCTATGCTTTTCTTCAGCATGGTGTCCATCAATTCCCACAAGTTTGACCAAAATTTCCCAACAAATCAGGTATCTTGATCAGATATTATGGAAGTGGGTAATCCAAAATGAACCCATACATGCTGAAAGAACAACTTTGTAATTTGTTTAGCTGTTATCTATTTGTTACAAGGTATTAAAATACACATTTTGCTGAACCTATCCACAACAACATATAAATAGTCATGACCTTTCCTAGATTTAGGAAGTCCTTCAACAAATTCCATGGAAACACTTTCCCAAGGATGAGAAGGAACTGGTAGTGGAGTGTAAAAGCCTAGTTTTCTATTGTTGAGCTTTCTTTTAGCACACATGGTACACCCTCTTACATATCTAGAAACTATCTCATTCATTTTCGGCCAATAACAAAATCTTTGTAGCTGTGCAACCATTTTACTTACACCTAAGTGACCTAATATTAGAGAAGTGTGTGCTTCTCGAATTATCTTTACTCTTTCAGTTTGTGGAATGCATAAATTCCCACAATGATACAAGAGTTGGTCCTTAATATGATAATCCAATTCTTCTACTCATTTTCCTTGACTTAAATTTGCATATACATCTTTAAAATCTATATCTTGAGCATATTTTTCAATGTAGCTCTCATGCAATATTGAATTATGCTTAAGTATAGTAGATGCATTTATAATTGGTCTAGATAACATATCTGCAACTTTATTGTGTATGTCTTTTTTATATTTGATGACTAAATGAAACTGTTGTAGAAAACCCATCCATCTATAGTGTCTTCATTGCTGCAACTTAGTTTGGGAGTGTAGATAATTAAGTGGTTGATGATCAGTATGTATAGCTGTCTCTTTTCCCATTAAGTAATGTTTCCACTTTTTCACACTCTGTACTAATGCATACAATTCTTTATCATATGTAGGATAGTTAACTACTGCAGTATTAAATGTCTTAGAATGATAACATATGGGTTTACCGTGCTACATCAACACTATTCCCATGGCATAATCACTGGAATCTGTTTCAATCTCAAATGGTCTTTGAAGATCGGGCAGTGCCAATACTGGTGTTTTACTAATATTTTCTTTCAAGGTGTCGAAGGCTTTCTGCTATTTCCCTCCCCACTGAAACACCTTGTTCAGTCCTGTTAAATCATATAAGGGAGCTGCAATTAAGGAAAAGTTAGAAATAAAGTTTCTCCAATATTGTGCTGCTCCTAAGAAGCTTCTAACCTCTATAGCAGATTTGCGTTTAGGCTAGTTTATAATCACTGCAGCCTTAGAGGGATCTATCTTCAATTCACCACCCCCTAGCATATGTCCGAAATAATTCAAAGATGTTTTTCGAAATTCACATTTCGAGAGTTTAACATAAAGTTTTTCTCTTTTCAAAACATCTAGTGTCTGCTTAACATGCTTTAAATGTTCTTCCCACATTTTGTTAAATATAAGAATGTCATCCAGATATACAATAACAAAATCATCAAGAAAAGGTCTGAGTACATCATTCATTAATCTCATGAAAGTAGCAGGAGCATTAGTTAAGCCAATGGCATAACTAGCCACTCATACAATCCCTGCTTTGTTTTGAAAGTAGTCTTCCATGCATCTTCCTTTGTAACTCTGACCTGATGATAGCCACTATGCAAGTCTAACTTGGAAAAGTGAACATCTTCCTTTAACTGATCTAATAGATCATCTATGCGAGGAAGGGGATGACGATTTTTTATCGTTATCTTATTTAGTGCTCGGTAATCATTGCACATTCTCCATGAGCCATCTTTCTTTTTCACCAAAACGACTGGAGACCCACATGGTGATGTGCTAGGTCTGATGAACCCCTTCTTGGGAAACTCCTGTACCTACCTCTTGATTTTTGTATTCTTTAAAGCGGACAACGTGTACATTCTGATGTTAGGCAATGGAGCATCTTGCTACAAAGTAATATCATGCACTATTTCATTTTTGGGTGGCAGAGCTTTAGGTTCTTGAAACAATACATCATATTTTGAAACAACATTTTCTAAATCAGCTTGTTGTTTAGCATCACAGCCCTCAAATACATTGGTTTTATCAGGTTTCTTTTCATTTACAGCGATTAGTAAAATTTGTTTGCATGAATTTACAATTCATTTCATCTGCCCTAAGTTTATGAGAGTATAATTATTCTTGAGCTTATGAGCTCTTACAATATATTCAATTCCGCCTTTAACGAGTAGATACTTGTTCTTAGCTCTATAGAAAATAGCTTTTCTATCATACAAGTAAGGACTTCCTAAAACAATTCCACATATATACAAAGGAACTATATCTAACTCAACCTCATCTACAAATGCTGACCCAAAAGAAAGCTTAAGTTTACATTGTCTAGTCACTTGTAGCTTTGCTTTATCACATAGGCAACCTAATGGATATGGTTTCTTGTGAGGTGTGGTTAGTAATCCCAACTTCTTTACAATTGCTTCAGAAATTAAATTTACTTGTGAGCCACTATCAAACAAAGTATTAATCTTTTGATGATTGGAAATAACTCGAATATGAAAAAGCTCACGTCTTTTTCTCTCATTTTCTTCATTATTAGTAGATTGTGCAGAATTACTAGTAGATGCTTCAGAATTTTTACCTTTTATACCTATGGCTGCAATTGTTGCTTCATCTCCTGAGTTTGACCCCAAATCTTTTTGAATAGTTGCAGCAGTCTTCTTCTTCTTGCCCTCAAACTTCTTAGGTTTCAGCTTGAGATGCAGAATCCAGCAGTGCTCATCATCATGCCCATCCTTATTACAGTGAGTGCATGAGGAATTTCTCTTATGTACAGTTTTTGTCTTCCTCTCTTTCCATTTCTGTTTTATTTTCTCCTTATTTTTTCTTGCAGTGGGTTGGGATGATCCCCGAACTTCTGGGTTCCCATTCTTACCTCTAGCTTCTAGATGCGTAGCCTAATCAAGTAACTCATCTATGCTAGTGGGATTAAACATGAGGATAGTGTGCCTTATGTAGCTGTGCAGACCACCTATGTACTTCAACAGAGTCTCAGGTGAGTCTAAAGAGATTCCTAGAATCAAAGCTCTTTTCCTAAATTCTTTAGTGTAACCTTGTACACGTTTCCCTTTTAGTTGTCGTAGAGTTTGCCAGCTCATCATGGCTTGTTACATGTAGGCTAGTGGATAGAATTTCGTTTTAATTGCAGAAACAAATTCACTCCAGACAAAAAGAATCTTACCATGTTTCTTCGTGTCAGCTTGTGTCCTGCCTTCCCCCTATACCAAGGTAGTGCCTCCGAGGTGTAGGCTGGCAAGATGAATCTTACTCTTGTCTGAGTCAATGCTCTACACTCTACAATAAACATCAATCTGTCTGATCCAATTATCCAGCTTCTCCACATTCAACTCTCCATCATATATTGGTAAATCAACTTTAACATCTACTTTAATCAAAGATGTCTTCTTATTATGTTCAGGCTATTAAGAGGCGTGAGGAATTTTTCTTCTTTCCCTTTGCCTTTGGAGTGGTCATGGAGGAGAGATTCTTCTACTCCTTTGTCTTGTTTGGAGCTTGATGCATCTTCATCTCTATGTTTCTTATAGTCCCTATAAATTTCCTCCACCATGGATTTCAAGGTCATAAAACTATCCATGAACTTGGGGTCTGATTCCAAGGGATTTTCTTCTGACATTTTCCTCTTAGAATAGACTCTTCCAATTTTTGGGTTAGTTTCAGCCAATTATCGTTCTCCTAATTTAAGCTTTGATCTAGTTAGCATTCAACAACAAAATCCAGCACAAGCTTGTCTAACCTTAATAAACCAAATGCTCTGATACCACTTGATCTGGAATTTATCCAGGATAAAGAATGAAAGGTACTATAGACTCATGTGCATGGAGGTGCCTATGTTACTTATGCAACATATCGATAAGATTGCTATAATACATAGACACTGAGGCAATCAGAGAAAACATAACAGTCAAACATGTAAACAAAACAAGTTTAATAAGGAGTTCACCCAATGCTCCTGGGCTACGTCTCCTGGTCTAGCCTTTCAGAATCCACCTCCATTTCTTGATCGGGCCTCCGGTTTGCCAGTTTTGTGCCATTGCACTTTACCACGAGCCAACAATCTACGCACTCAACCGAGGGTCCTCATTTCTCCGCTTTGGCCACAACTGCAATTGTTATGAGGATTCCTTCTGATAGCTTCGATCTTTTCTAAGACTTGAATCTTTTAGCAAAATTGAAACAGTCATGAAAACTTAGAGAGTTTTAGGATCCAATTCGGATCAACTAACCCCATACTTGAACACAATCTCTGTAGCCAAACTGCTTCCTTGCTTGCATGAGTGGTTGCCATGTATTCTGCCTCTGTAGTTGATAGTGCCACTACAGATTGTTTCTTACTCATCCAACTGACTACACCTCCAAATAGGTTAAACACATACTCGCTTGTAGATCTTCTCTAATCCAGATCTCTAGCCCAGTCTACATCAACAAAGCCACAAATATCCAACACTTTGTCCAATCCTAGTCTTCCTTGGTAGCACAAACCATAATCACTAGTGCCACGCAAATACCTGAAAACCCGCTTCAGTGCTGTCTAGTGCTCCTTCCCTAGTTTTGACATAAACCTACTCAATACTCCCAGTTCATGTGCAATGTCTGGTCTAGTACATACCATTGCATACATCATGCTACCGACTACACTTGCATATGGAACACGGGACATATCCTCTTCCTCTTCTTGTGTCTTGGAACACTGTTCAACAGATAACTTTACACCTATAGGAATAGGAACCTTCACTAGTTTACTATCCTTCATATTAAATCTCTGCAGTATTGTCTCGACATACTTCCTCTGGTTTAACTAGAGCTTCCTCTTTGCCCAATCTCTTTTAATTTCCATGTCCAAAATATAGTTTATAGCACCAAGATATTTCATGTAGATTTTGGATGACAATTAGGTCTTCAAATCCTGGATAATTTCTTTGTCATTTCCAACCAACAACATATCATCCACATACAAGACTAGATAAATAACACAATCACCAATTAGTTTAAAATACACACAATGATCTGCTTTGCTTCTGGTGAAGCTAAGTCCCCATATAAATGTATCAAATTTCTAATACCACATCCTTGGTGACTATTTTAACCCATACAAAGACTTCTTTAACTTGCATAGCAGTTCTTTCTTACCCTTGACCGCAAAGCCTTCAGGTTGCTTCATGTAGATCTCCTCTTCTAGATCCCCGTGAAGAAAAGTTGTCTTCACATCCATCTGTTCTACCTCAAAATCAAAAGTAGCAACAACAGATAAAAGTAACCTAATAGAAGTTACCTTGGCAACAGGAGAAAAAATGTCACCAAAATCAATTCCCGACGCTTGGGAATAACCTTTTTCTACCAACCGAGATTTGTATTTCTCCAGATCCCAAGCCTCATTTTTGTGCAAAGATGACATTTCATCAACCATGGCCTCTTTCCAAAGTTTTCCATCCTCTGAATCTACTGCTTCCTTCATAGTTCTGGGATCATCATTAGTAATAGATAAAGAAAAAAATGAACAGAAAGCAAATGGAATATACCTTTCTAGCTTCCTTCTTTCTTGAACTGATCTTCTTACACACGGAGTTTGTGGCTCTTCATATTCTGATTCCTCCTCTGCTGTAGAGTCTGATTCTTCCTCCTTTAGCTCAAACTCTATCTTCTCGGGTTCCTTTGGTTGGAATTCATGTTTAATAACATTTTTCACCTCTATGAACACCACATCTTGGTTGTACACAACCTTCCTTGTTGCTAGGTTCCAAAGCTTATAACCCTTTAAACCATCCTTATACCCAATAAAGATGCACTTTTCAGATTTACTCTCCAACTTGGTTCATTTCTCCTTTGGAACATGTACATATGCATCACATCCAAATACCCTCAGATGTGAAAGAGAGGGTTTCTTACCAATCCATACCTCTTGTGGAG
>APFE031014597.1:173522-238965 GCA_000404065.3 Pinus taeda
GCTTGATTTTTCATTATATTCCTTTTAATGTTACAATACATATTTATACATGCCGAAGCATCCAATACCATGGACCAAAAACCATTGTGTCCAAAACCATGGACCAAAAACCATAGTTAGGTTTGTCCAACCTAATATAGGGTCCAAATATGTTGGTTTGTCCAACCATACGTAGGTTAGTCGTGGAGAGAATATACAAAAAAATGTAGGTTTTAACTTTGTATAGAAATTATCTGCAAATGAGTTCTTAAAAACATAAAATATACAATGGCAAGAAACACAAAAAAATACACAAAGATATTCCCCTGGATCCCAAAATTGGGACTACCATATTGAATTTTCATTATGTTCTTTGTAATGTTACAATACATATGTATACATGCCGAAGCATTTGTAAACCTCGATTCCTTAACCCTGGATTGGAGCATAACCCTATTTCCCTTGACCGGATCTATAAAATACCATGGGAATAAAACCATCATGCCCAACATCATGTGCGAAAACCATCCACAAAACCATAGGTAGCACTTCGTATGGGTGAGGGGGGATAGACCCCCTGAAACCCCCCGACAGGGAGTACTGCGCACTACCTATGACCCCCCTGCTACAGCTGGTGCAAATAATAGAGGGAGATATCACCCCCGCCCCCCCCAGCGCATCTGACTAGTTGTGGAAAGAATATAACATACACACACCCAATAAGGATCTTGTCTTCTAAAAATACCACGTGGATAACTTTAGGTCCTTCAAACCATCTACTTCATTTTTTTCATATGGGAACTTTACTAATGGGTATTGGCCAATTTTTATGGGGAAGGGGGGTAGTATCCCCCTTGAAACCCCCCGACAGGTGGGGCTATGCACCCCCTATGACCCCCCTCCTATGCCCGACGCACTGACCAAAGGGAGATAACACCCCCCCATGCATCTGACTAGTCATGGAAAGAATTATACACACACCCAATAAGGATCTTGTCTTCAAAAAACACCACCCAATAAATTTAGGTCCTTCAAACTATCTACTTCCTTTTTTTCCTATGGGAACTTTACTAATGGGTATTGGCCAATTTTTATGGGGAAGCATGACGATGATATTTTGGAAAATTTTGATAGAACCAAGGCCATTATTGTTCCAATAGTCTAATCATCAATCATTCAGGGACTAACTACGTCATCAAATGAGGAGCTGTCGAGCAACCATATATGTGAAAATAAGTATAATTATCTTCATAATACCAATTCCCCAACTTGTTCAGGGATCCCCTTGCTTCTTTTGACACTTTTTGGGCTAGACGACATAAGATGCTTTCATGTTCTTGCACAAGGAAATGGTCGCAACGTTCATAGAAAAATTACAGTAATGGTTCACCTGGCCTTTGACATATATCACAGGCATTACAGTGTGCTTTTGAATCCTGATGAAGCATTTGCCACCACAACACTGCGCAGAGAATCTTTTTCATAGTTGCTCGTCCTGCATAATGTCCTCTTGCAGCGCCCTCATGTGCTTCCGTGAGGATCTGAATTCGTTAAAATTCAGGTACGTACCTTTGAGTATCTCATCATTGCCCATTTTGTATAGGTGCCCCACAATGGTAGAAAAATCAGCCGCACACACCACTAGTTCCTTCTTCTATTGGACGAAGTATTCCTTCGGTGCAGTTCTCGTTGTTAAAAAGTGGATTATATATTTAAAGTGTCCATCCATTACGTGCATAGCAAAGAGCTGTGCATCAGGTAATCCTTCTTCCAAACTAGTAGGTTCCTCTCCCGTCTCAATACGCAACAAGTGATCCAGTCCTGTGTTTAGTCATCCAGGCTTCACCACAACCTCAAAGTCGTATTCTTGGAAGAATAGGAGCCACTTGCATATTCACCCCCCCAACACAAGCTTGTTGGTCAAGTATTTTAGTGCGGAATGGTTTGTATACATCTTGAAATGTCCCCCTACCAAGTAGTGTCGATATTTTTGGAGTGCATACACCATAGCCAACCCCTTACGTTCGATTGTGGAATAGTTCTTTTCTTCTTTAGACAGCCTATGACTTGCGAACCGATAGGGTGATCCAAGCCCTCTCCACCTTCTTGTGTTCGCACTGCTCCTAGCACTATACATGATGCATCAACATGGACATGAAACTCCACATCAAATTTTGGGAAGACCAGGATTCGGGTGGAGGCAAAATTTTCTTTTGGTACATCTAGGCTCTTCATGCAATCATCATTCCAGTAGAACGTGACATCCTTTCTCAATAGCTTCTCCATTGGCGCGGTGATCTAGGCTTAGCTTTTGATGAAATTCCTGTAGTACCCTGTATGTCCCAGGGTAGCGCGCAATTGTTTAACACTTCGTGGTGCTTTCAAATTCAGAATTACTGCAATGTTTTTGGGGTCTACCATTAGTCCCTGTTTGTAGACACATGTCCCAACAGGTTCCCAAATGGAACAAGGAACGTACACAATTTGAGGTTCAGCGCGATTTGGTGTCTTTGGAAAGTATCCAACATCAAGCGTAAGCTCGCTACATGGAGCTTAACCAATCCAAATACAGTCCAATCATCCAGATAGACCTCTAGGAATTTGTGGATATACTATTTGAAGTCTACAACAACTATGCGTGAAAATATGGTCGGCGCATTCTTCAACCCAAATGGCATAATGGTGTATTGAAAGCAGCCCCACTCAGTCGCGAAGGTGGTCTTTCTATTGTCATCCAGCGTGATTTTGATCTGGTGGTACCCTGAGAACCCATTAGTAAAAGAATATGCTTCTTGTCCACCGAAATTTTCTAATACTTCATCTGTGAACGGAGTTGGGAATGGGTCATGCACACAGGCATCATTCAATTTCTTGAGGTCCACGCATATTCTTATCTCACCCTTTTACTTCTTCTGCTGCACTACCATAGGGCTTACCTAGTTGGATTCTTCCACGGGCTCAATGATTTTGGCTGTGAGCTTTTTGTTTATTTCCACACGGACCTTTTCCTTGTACTTCAGATTCAAGCGGTAAGTCCTTTGCTTAACCAGCTTCGCGTTGGGTTTTAGGGTGATCTTCATCATCCCTAAATTGCCAACGATCCCTTTTAAGTCTGTGATCTTGGTCGGGAATAAGTCTTGGTACTCGCGGAGTAACTCAGTGACCTTATCCACCATCGCGTCATCCTAGTAGTCATCGAGCATTGCATATTTCGGTTTGGTCTCCGTATCAATGTTTACCTGCATTGTCTTTACCAGCGTGGTTATGTCAGGGTCTTCAATCAATGGCCCTTTAACCTTGTAGTAGCCTTTAGGATCTAGAATGCTAACTTTTCACAGATTTTCGTCATCTTCTTCAATTTTATTTTGTAACACTCTAGTGCACAACTCAGTTGGGTTGCCCATTCAGGTTGAAGTACTTCCATTGGTTCCTGGGTATTTTAAAGATAACTTCTTTTGCTGCTTGTAGCACATCATCAACAGTATCCCACCAACGATCCTCAAATGTGAAGGTTAACAAGAATCCTTCGCACAGGGTATAGTATCCAAGGTATGACAGAATAGGTGCACCCATTCAGGTTGTGGCTCTTCCCCATAGAACTTTGTTCATTTTGCGAGGTGTGCATGTGGATCATCCCGCCCGTCGTACTTTCCTTTTAACAACATCTGAGGCTTCCAAAACTGTATGCGCATCATTCTTCTATAGTCGCACCAATCCTCAAAATTTAGTGCGTACCCCACCATATCACAAGCATAGCGCTTAGTACCCACTTAAAAGTGTCAAAGCACTATTGTTCTGGTAATTTTCTTTCAAATCTAATCAGGAGTCATTTACCTCACTTAACTCGTCATACATAGGCAGATCTCTTACCTATGTTGCTACACAGTGCAGCGACCTTGTCATCATGTTATAATTGAGCGTGGTTACTTCGAGTAACTGGTTCTGCCATCGTTCTATCTCCTCATATGAATATGATGTGTAGGAGATTTCGCACTCCCATGAGATTCGACCATCCACGGTTGGATTTACCCATTCTTTCTCCTGCGCAGTTATCTTGTAGGTGTAGTCCAGATCATCGTCACTGTCGTAGTCACACACTAGCTCTGTGTAGCGCGATCCTTCTGCAAGGTCTAAAGGTACCACTACGCACAGAGACTTTTTCTCAAATATCATCTTGTGCTTCTTTAGATTTATCACTACATTCATGTCAATGGCCCAATCTACTCCCAATAGTGCGGGGTAGGGATTGTTGTCATCAAAAATCTCTATCACTTTGAAATCTACTAGCGTGCTTGCTCCTTCGATATCTACTGTGATTCCCTACAATATCCCCATAGGTAGGATCTTATGTTGGTTTGCCATTCACAGTTAGATAGGAGACCATTGCAATGCAGGCTTGCCCATGCATTCCCATGTCTTCTTTGGCAGGACGTTCACATCCAATCCAAGATCCAGAATCACTTGGTCCATCTCATATTCCCCAATTTGCGCGATTAATCTCATCTCCCTTCTTTTTCATGTCGTGTGCTTCCTAAGCTTCCAGACTACGTGTGGTTCTCTTGGCGCGGTCCAACGCATCTAGTTGTGAGTTCTTACAGCCCCTTTATAGCCTTTCTATCACGTAACAACTTCATGCATGTCTCCAATAATGTCATGAGCATCGTTGGGTCCATTTTCGGCTTTAGTCTATCTTTACTTCCTGAAGTGGAGGCATCAGTGAATCTCCTCTTAGCTTCCATTAAGGTCTCCTTAGTGCACTCCAAATCAATTTTTTTTCCTTTGTTGGAGCCTTGTAAACCCAGATACTTTCTTCAAGTTTCTTGCCTTTGTCATCCGCTATCGTAATTCCACTCCAGAGCACGATATTTGCGTTAGGGTCTTCCTCAGGTGGCTCAGACCTCATCATTTGTAGGTTTTGAGTCGGGGGAGGTTGGAGTGCTCCCTTATCGGGCAACCTCGCTATTAGTGTGGGATAGTCCTCCATCTCATGATTAAACAACATACAATACAAGCATGATGGTCACATTGGATTCATACAATTGCAAGAATACTGCCCTGATCCTTCGCAATTGTAACATATAAGCTGCCCCCGACCTCTTCCTAGCTCCCCTCTGCCTCGGCCTCGTCCGTGCCCCTAACATCTGGTGTGTGTCATTCCTGCGTTTTTCTTGAGGGGTCGTGTTTCGGTCTGAACTCTATAGGTAGGAGTTCGATCCATCATCAGATCATAACTTCTATAGGTGTGCTCATCATGTCCTACTGACCTATAGAAATTACAGAAAAACTGCTGTGAATTCTACGTATACTTCTGTAATAGATGGCAGTTATCTGTAGCATGCTTTCCTCCTATTTGACAAATCACGCACCATAGTGCAAGTGCCACGTTTGGTCCTTCTTGTGCCTCCGGTCTTAGTGGCATTGGCCTTCCTCCCGCAAGGTAGTTCGTGAACACCGAGCAGTGGTCCTTGTCGTGCCCCTGGCCCTTGCATTTTACACACCATACCTCATTGTGCATCTCTAGGTGGGTTGTCCTATCTTGTTTCAAAGTCTGCATCTCCAGGCATAAGTCTTGTTTCAACTGTGCAGGAATCTGCTGAACTCCCAGGTTCGGATCTTGCATCGGGGTCTCGTGCAATCTCATCGCGACCTCCAAGGGCTCTGACTGAGTTCTTAGCCTCTGTTGCGACACCGTGTTCCATAGATGTGGCATTAACTATGCTACAAACCATTCACGATGTTGCCCATCCATTAATATCATGTTCACTTCGGGAATTGTGCACTTCAATCTTTGATCCAACTCCCACAGGGTTTCACCTGCTAACATTGTGATTTCCTTGAATCCAATGATCGATTGTGCCTATGAATTTGGTCTGCTAAATTCTTTGTTTAATGCAGCTTGGATATCCGCGATCCCCGCATTCAGATTGTCATTGGGATGCTCAACATACCAGGTTAGCGCATGATCCTACAGAGCACTGACCAATGTTGCCTTATTTATATTATCATCCGCGACTCCCTATGATTCCCATATAGCTTTTATCACGAACCAAAATTGGTCTGGATCTTCATTCCCTACTCCTTTGAACACTGGTAGCTTTATTGCACTTGCCATATTGCTTCACGGTGGTGGCAGAGGTGGTATGGGTGAAGACGGGGGTGAAGACAGCGAAGCTGGCGGTGGTGTGGCTAGAGGTGGTATGTGCATAATTCTCTACTTTATCATATTTATCGCACTTCTTGGATAGACCTTTGTGAGCTCTTCCTCGCCCCCTCATGGAGGTGAAATCAAGGGGATAGTCTCTAGTTCTGTGCTACCTTCGTTTATGTATATTCTCCCACTTCGTGTAGCCCCAAGCATCAATTTATTTGCATAACTCATTTTTCACACAGTAGAATTTTAATCTAAGGGTTAAAATATTTAACGTACTTACCTCACGGTCCCTTGAGGAAGCATTGTTCTGCCTTGCTATAACTGACCGAAGTATCTACCATGAATTCAGTGATGAATCCTCCTATGATTCAATTGAGCCAGTGATTGACAGCATGCATGATCTTATCTTCCAACGCTTCCAGTCTGCTCACCAATTCTGGAGTCCACACAATAGGTTTGTCGAGTTTACACCTTCCTTGGCTATCTACTAGCTTCGTGATCCACTCATACAACTTAGTGGGGAAGGAAGCAAAGAAAATTTTGTGGATATTTGTATATAAGTAGCAGTCTAACCACTCTTCCTTTGATAGTCGTGGATTCTTGTTTTCCTGCATCGCGAACTCGTGAATCTTCCTGTCCAACTAATCTTCAATTCCTTTGTTTGTCAGATTCCAACGATACAACATCAGACATCTCTATGTAGATCTCGGTCCCGACAATGGGACCATTTGTTGGCTTGTTTGGGCTTGACCTATATTCAGAGTTAATTATCCAAACAAATCCCTATACTACTGACCCTTTTGGCAACATTCGTGGAGCATGGACTGAAGGTCTCACCCGAAGTAGTATGGGATGGTGCTAGAACCAGGTTCCCACACCCTTGAGATGTTTGAGAGGTTCAACTGGTCTCGCTATTGGTCCCTGCCCACAGGTCACTTCACACACTTCCCTGTTCCTCATGCCCTAATACACTGCCTTCACACGACCCTAACCAGGGATTGTGGAGCTTCTGCACTGGTAGAGCCATGCTCTACGCTATTACCCAAGATATGACTTATCTTCCTATACTAGTTAATTACCTTCACGTACTTGGATGTGTTATGTTATAATTAGTTATACAAAACATTCAGATAACTTCACGTAGCATAAAAATAATATACTTGCAAATTATACCCGATCATGTATTAAAACCGGAAAAGATGCACAAAAATATGGTAAACTTTCTCTTTATTGATTCTTTCAATGGTTATAGACTTGACTTGCCATGCGCACTCAGTTGCAGAGACTTTCCCTACGTTATGACCCACAGACACACTTTACACTTAAGTGTAATCACTTAGACTTCTATTACTCTCCTTTATTCTATCTTAGCTATTAGATATCTTATACACTTAGAGCCTCGCTCTATTTATACAATCTCGTGGTCTGCGAACCATGGGTAGGTCTATTCAGTCAACATTACAGATACAAAAACTAGGGCGGACAACCCTGTGACTCTATTATGATTTCACACCCCGTACCCACAATTCGTGGAGCTTTTACAAAAAGATTCAATCAAAACATGGGCTTTAAGCCCCCAAAACCTACCTTGGGGGCATTCCATGCCCAACACACAAGGCTTAAACTAAGAATCTAGTGCATTGAAGTTCAACATGAAGTGGATGAGAAAACATTTAAATGAAGTGTTAAGATACATGGAACACATTTTTAAGGATAATAACTCATATTAGTAATAGGCATATTTGGTCAACATTAGACATAGATGAATCGATAAATCCATGAAAACCTATCCATCAACTGCTATTCCATCTAATATGAGAAGAAGAGTGAGAACATGGAACAAAATCAAGAAGGAATACATATTACACATTCATATGAGTCGGAATTGCAAAAATAATTCATTAATCTTCTACAGAGAATACATTTCATTGACAATTTATAGATATTATCTCTTGGAAAACCAAAATTTTGAACCCATGGTTTTGTATCATAAACTATTTTTATAGGGCCTCAGAGGGAGAACCCATTACAAAATATTCCTTCTTGTTTTCGCAAAGAATCATCATAACAAAATATTAGCATGCTCTAGTGGTACAACTATACTAGTGGGATCATAACTAACTAGTATTGAGTCTTTGAAAACATAATATTTACATGAAACAAAAAATATCAAAGTGTCATGATTTGACACAATCAGAAGTATGTTTAACTATGATAGACAGGTTTAGGAGGCAGTGTCGTTAGGTCAATGATATAGAGCAGAAGAGGATTGATGAAATATTCACATCTTTTCCACAATGTTGAAGCTAGTAAAGGAGTGTGAAAGAATCGCTGATATAAAATCTTGATATTTGTGTGACATGTATAGTTTAACTTAGGGCGGAACAAGGTCTTCACTGTTCCTAATAGCTGAAGTTCCATTCTGAGGTAATTAACCACTATTTTACCTTTAAGGGTAGTAGTATTCTCATGGGAGGAATCCCCCTTGCTCTTTACCTCAACTAACATCTCACAGTACTATTCCCATGGGACCAACATTCCCACAAGATCCCAACAACTAGGAAACCCTGACTTGACTCTCTCATCAAACTTAGAGTTAAAGGCAAGCACATCCTTCAACACTATGTCTAGGAATTATTTAGCTTTTACTTTGGCCTCATCCTTTTGAACTACTTTGGATATCTCCATGATATCAGACGCTCTATCCACCACATTTATGATCCTCAAGTCACTGAGTGGCATTTGATTTACAAACTGAATGAACTTCTTAGAAATTTGGGAGTTATTTTCACCATCGTCCTTGGAATCTAGGATGAATAACTCATAGTCCTTGATCACAAACTTATGTTCATCCATTAGAGTTATGTACTCCCAGTTTTTTTCATATCTGCTATAATTTCGTTCCATACATAATTTCTCTGTTATGTGACAAATTTTGTTGTGGTGTGTCTAAATCCTTCTGCAAATTCTTGAGCTCTCATTCTAAGAGATTGAGGTCTGTGAGGGTCTTTCTGAGCTATTCGGTGGGATTCTAAGGATCCTTAGGCACCATCACAATACAAATGTGATATTATATTCTTAGTTGAAGTTCTTCCAACTGCTGCTTAAGAGCCACCAACTCATTGTTTCTTTTTATCAACTCTTTTTCCAGGGTCTCTTTCTCCTCCTCCACTTGTGAAATTTCCTTGGATTGCACATGCTCGTTGGATGGCATCTTTAGTTTGTGTCTCAAATCCTAAACCACCGCTTGTGATATTTGAAGAATTGCCTCAAATGTAGCCTTATCCTCTAGATTTACCCATAATTTCACAATAAACTCCTTGAATTTTTCATTCTACATGTGCAGAGCTTTGGAATTAGCTCTTTCTTTCTTTAATCTTGTTGTGTCCTTCTCCAACAACTTCTTTTCCTTACATATGGTCATTGAATTTCTATTAAGCTCACTGTAAATAATCTCTCCCACCTACCTATGGAAGTTGATCTTATTTGGCAGGGGGACACTTTCCAAGTTTAAGGAGACATCTAGAGCCTTGAACTAGGAGCCTGTTGGTAATCACTGTGCTAGTGGGTGATGCAATGAGAATTTCATTTGATTTCTCTCCAAATCCATAGCAGTTATAAGTCTCGTCTCATATGAAATTGAATGGGAAGCAATTTGCTACTACATATCCTCCCTTAATTTATTTTTCCTTTCTTCAATGGCCTTTCCAGCAGGCTGGCTAGGTTGAACTGTGGTTGTACTTCCTTTTGAACTCAGAAAGGCTACCTCTAAGGATGATGAGGCAACAAATTGTAGTTGGTCTTCCAATGTCACCTGGAAGCCTCATTGGTTAGGTTTTATCTCTACCAACTTGTATCAATTTCTTCTTCTTCTATCTCTTACATCCTAGGATTTTTTTCTAGTTTTTACATCTTCCATCTCCACATCCCTTGTCTCATCAACAATCCTTTTCTATAGTGTTTCCTTTGTTTCTATAGTCTTGACCTCCATCTTTGTGTTAATAAGCCATGAATCGAGGTTAGCTTTCCATTCAATCTCAAGCCTATTTTCATGCTCATAAGTTTAAGATTTTATGATTTCTCTTTTCTTTACAATGACCCCATGAGTATCATAATGCCAAACATCTCCCAAGTCAAAATTCATTTGCTTTAGTAATTCCATAGCTGCCAAGAAGGCTTGTCTGGAGTTAACAATAAAAGGTCCTATAGGTTTTCCCAACTTGAACATATATAACTTCTTGGCAGCAAAAAAGTGGACCTGCTACACATTAAGACTCTATCTAATGAACTTGAGGGTGAATATCCTTATAGGTATGAATGCAAACAAGCAGTATGGAGGAAGCTCACACCCATAGACCTGAATCTCTGTGTAATCCTCAAATAGGTACTAGTCTCCCACTTTGGTGTCCTTGCTCAATTCAAGGATTTCATTCTGTTGAGGGAGAATTATTGGAGGGGACACATTATGAATAATTTTATAGGCAATGGCCACGTAGGAAGAAATGAACTGTGAATAACCATTTCTCTCGGGTTTCCTCCTAACAACAACATCCTAGTTAAAAGCAAACTTCCTCTATTTGTATGGGGCCACCAGACTGGGGCCCAAGAATTCAAACTTCTCCACATGGGTGTACACAAACAAATATAAAAATAGAGAATAATACCTGAAGTATGAAGTGGTGGAAAAATGGCATAACTAGAACTTTACAGACTCGACCAAGTAAGTAGGTATGTCAAATAGATAAAGTGTCTACATCATTTCCCTGAGAAACCCTAGGTATGGTTTGTTGGCCATATTGGCATTGTCATCTCAAAAAATGTGAGAAATCATAGACAAGATAGGTTGTATAGACTCAAAAAAGATAATTATTGGGAAACTATTAGCAATGGGAAAGGACTGCCATTTGCAAAAAACATTGTTGTTAAGCTGTTGGAATGGTAGTATAGTTATAAAATAGGGTGGTTTCTATGAACTGGTTGGATTCATGGGAGCTTGGGTATATTATAGCCTTTTGGGTTAGTTATAGGGTCACATCTAGGATTTTGGCTCTAGTGGGGGAAACAAAATAATTATTCTCCTCTATATAAGTTGCAGTTAACTAAGACACAAACTCAGGGAATCGGTGTATAGAAGGGGAGATCTGTTAATACATCCCTGAGTCAACTACATGGAATGGGTCCTCTTCTTCGACGTGGTGGCCATACAAGTTGAACTGAAGGTCCGACAGGTGGAAAGAAAAAATGGTGTTTGAAATTTGAGCCTTAGTGACCATGAGGTGTTCGACATTAGATGAGGGTTTGGATTCCCAGGATTTAGGTGTCTTAGGGGCCACTTTCTTCATGTTTTTAATGAGTATTCGAATAATTTGTAGGTGGAGGAGACCAATCAGTTACCTGGTAGTCCTCACGCAGCTGAAAATGACTTTGGCGAGGAGTCCTAGACCAGCTAAGTAATTGAACGATGTTAGAGAGAAGATGAATGAAGAGAGGAGTTTGCACTGAGAAAGAAAGACAAATATTTAAAAATTTGGAGTGGGAAGGGTTTTTATAAGAGAAGAGGGGGAAATGGTCATTTTACGTGGGATGATGTCATGAGGGAACATGTGGGGGAAGGGGATTTGGTGGTGACATATGATAGATGGATAGGAGAGGGGGCAAAGAATCTACTGTTTGCCTTTTAATTTCATCGCTTGCTCGAAACTGGCACCAATGGAGTTATGACATGGTTGGTGGTCCCCACCATCCTCCGGGGGTAAAAGAACAGGAATTTAGGTCTAGTGGCTACCCCCTAGAATCAATATGGGTTGTCGAATTGGTGGACTCACCCTTTTGACTTTTCAACTCTGAG
Source organism: Pinus taeda (assembly GCA_000404065.3). Taxonomy (NCBI): domain Eukaryota; kingdom Viridiplantae; phylum Streptophyta; class Pinopsida; order Pinales; family Pinaceae; genus Pinus; species Pinus taeda. The sequence goes on from APFE031014597.1 coordinate 185,501, forward strand.
GGTAGTACCTTTTTATCCCTCGCACAAGTTATCCCCCTCAAAATTCTATCGGGGGCTGGTTAGGAGGAGATGGACAACGATCCAGCCATAAACATGCTTGAAATTTGAAGAAAAAGGTGTACCTATGACAATTTCCTCTTTTAGCCCGTTGTGCTTGCCTAGAGGAGGGTTCCATGGTACGGGTTTCTATCATGGTGCCATGGCTTTACAGTTACTTCCATCATTGATTTGATTATATTTTTAAGCTAAAAGTATTGAATTAAACCTTTTAACCCTCTTACAAAATTGATGAAGGGAAACAACATTGACTCCAAATGGGGGCAATGAATTGTATACAATGCACTAATAGCCTGCATATTAGTGTCTTACTCCTTGGGCATGGAGTAATTTTATTTAAACCTTCATAAAATAAAAGAGCGGTAATAAAAACATAGAAAAATGATGGTATTTACAATGGCTTACCGGTATTTACAATGGATGAGAGTGAACCTCTTCAATATTGGAAATAAATCTTGAGAAAGTGTCCATTCACAGGCAGTCCAAGCATTTCACCATCTAAATTCTCCAACAAGAAAGTATCATTCCCTTTTACTTGAGAAATATTGAAAGGTCTGAACTACAGAGGGTCAAACTTTCCATGTTTCCTTTATCTTCCCTTCTGACATCCCACCTAAGTACTAGGTCTGCCAACTGCAGAGGTCTGTCCTTTGCTTTTTTGTCAAAAATGGACTTCATGCTCTCTTGATAATTAAGAAAATTATGGTTTACCTATTACCTATTTTCCTGAAGCTCTACTAATGATTTATCCTCTTGGTTAATGCATTTGACTCCTCCTCAACATCTTGTAGGTTCTTAGCTACTGGAATTACTAATTGTATAGGAAAAATTTGAGCTTTCCCATATACTAATTCAAAAGGAGATTTTCTAGTGGACCTCTTGGTGGTAACCCTGTTGGTCCAGAGGGAAAACTTCAACTGTGAATCCCAGTTCTTTTGATTTTCTACTATTGTCTTCTTCATAATCCTTACTAAGGTTTTATTAGAGGATTCAACCAATCCATTTCCCTATGGGTAATAGGTAGTGAAATGGCCTACTATAATGTTGTACTTTTGGAAAAAATAAATACATTTGATTGAATTGAACACCTAAGCATTGTGGGTGACAATTTCTTTTGGGTAGTCAAACCTGGCAAGGATGTTTTCCTCTAGAAACTTGATGACCACTGCATCAATTGCATTTCTAGCTGGGGTAGCTTCCACCCACTTGGTGAAGTAATCAATGGCTGTGACTATCCACTTGTGCTGGCCATTGGAAGGTGGATGTATTTCTCCAATGATGTCTAATCCCCATTGCCTGAAGGGTTGTTCTACAAAAAGTGATGATTAAAGGAAGGAGAGCCAAGCTCTATTTTTCTATAAACATTTGGCATTTCTCATGGGCCCAAACATATGCATTCACCTCACCAAACAAACTAGGACAATAAAATCCTTCCTTGAGAATTTTATGGGTTGTATCTTTCCAACTATAATGTCCTCCACAGACACAATTATGGAACTCATCTATCACTTTATGGATCTCTTCTTCAACCAAACATAAGAGAAAAATCCCCACTGGGTCTTTCCAATATAGTTGGCCAATTGACATTACAAATTTCTGGGCTTACAACCTCAAAGCCCTATATTTAACTTTATCAAAGTTGATTGGACTCCTAAGAAAAAGTAAATAATGAAAAATATGTTTATACCAGTGGGACACAATGTATTTCATATGTATTTTCTAAGTTGAGGTCTCAATTCTTTGTTGTTCCTCTTTTCCAGTTCCTCCATCCTTTCTTGTTAGTAAATTTATGCTCAAAGCTTGGAAATTTGCATTAGAAAATTTTTTAGCCATCTCCTGCCCTTTGATTAACTTGGTGGGTTTGATATCCATGTCATATTCCTATATTTTAGCAATCCACTTACCTCTTTTTCCTTCACTATCCCCCTACACAAGGATATATTTTACTACAGATGTAGGAACATATGTTGTTCTACTTGATTGTAGGACATATATTCTGAAAGCTTTTAGGGCTTTGACTAAGGCATAAACATGTTTCTCCAAAATATTATATTTTAGCTCAACATATCAAAAAACTTGGCTGAAGAATTCTATTGGTTTCTTGTATCCTTCATTGTTTTTTGCAAGAAGACTATAACCACGATGTGAGGAGAATCAAAAGAGAATATGAAAAATGGTTTTTAATAATCTAGGTTGACTAGAACTAGGGCTTCTACAAAGGCCTCTTTTTTATTCTAGAGAATTATCCCCAAGCTTCTACTATCCACTTTACCTCCCCATCCTTCTTCAACATCTCTGTAATTTCTTTAGCTATTTCAACATAATTGGGTATAAACCTTCATAAAAAGTTAATTATGCCTAAGAAGACCTGGATTTATTTCTTATTTCCTGGTAATGGAATGTTATTGATGGCCTCCACCCTTATGGGATCAATATTTACTCCCTCCTTTTCCACAATGTGGCCCAATAGTTTTCCTTCACTTAGAGCAAACTGAGATTTCTTGGGGTTTAAAGATAGACCATACCTTTTGCATTTTTCAAAAGTGGGTTGCAAGTGTTTCATGTGTTCTTCATCTATTTTTTAGAAAACAGTGATGTAATCTAGGTAAATAACACCAAACTTGTCTTGTTCTCCAACAAATGATATATCTATAGCTCTCTGAAAAGTGGCTCCTGCGTTTATGAGGCTGAAGGGCATTTTGGCATACATATTGTTCCCCAGGGTGTAGTGAAAGTGAATTTCTTCTAATATTCTGGGTGCACAGTGACTTGGTTATATCCAAAGAAGGCATCCGTCATAGACATTCGAGCGAACCCTACTACCTTATGCAAAATGTAGTCCATCTTAGGAAAAGGGTAATTATCTTTTAGTGAGGCCTTGTTTATATTTCTGATGTCCACACATAACCTTATTTCTCCATTATTCTTCCTGATAGGACTAAATTTTCCACCCAATCTGAATACCTCAAAGGAACTATAATTTTGGCCTATAGCAACTTCCTCACCTCTTTCTCAGTTAATGGAAGTAACAGAGGGTTAATTTGCCTCAGTTTTTGTTTATATGGCTTCACTCCTCTCTTCAAAGGAATTTTGTGTTGAATGATAGTAGTATCAAAGGTTTTCAAGTCATCACATGACCAAGAAAACACATCCATATACTACTTGAACAAATTCAGATACCTTTGCTTGTATTATTTGGGAACTCCTTTGGCCAACTTTATTACCCTGGGATCTTCTTCTGTACGAATGTTGTAGTCTTCCACTTGTTCTTCCAGCTCTTGCTCAATTGGGTCGGGGGCCACATCATTTGGATTAATCAACCTTTCCAATAGAACCAATCCCCTAGGGATGGTGTTACTCTTCAATTATAAGATCTTATATCCAACAATTGTTTCTCCCCAACTGACTTGTTGTTCATCTATTACTTCCTCATCCTCCTGATCAATCACTAAGTTAAAAAACTCTCCAGTAACCTCCATGAAGCATTTGATTTGTTCCTCATATTCAAACACCTTCCAATACTTAACATTATCTGGTATTAAAGGCCTGTATTTGACTTCAACTTCGTATATGAGAAAGGGGTTTTGAGGAGGCTTGAAGTTACTAGAAGCTACAAATAAGGAGTCATCCATCCAATTTATATCTCTGGGAAAAAATTGGATATTGAAGGATAAGAAAAAATTATCAATAAGATCTCATAACTCATTTCGGTAAGCCTTTAATCTTGGATGTTTATCTTGGCATTGATTTTTTATTTGCTTCACCACTAGCTCTGAATCTCCAAACACTACCAAACACCCAATATTAAGACTTCTAACAGCTTGAAGCCCTAACAATAAAGCTTCATATTCAGCAACATTATTAGTGGCTTCAAATTCTAGGTTGAAAGAGAGAGGAATCAAGCTTCCTTCTGGAGACACCAACAATAGACCTACTCTATTTCCTTCCTTGAAATAAGCACCATCAAAGTATAACTTCCATACTTTATTACACCCTAGTACTGATTGTTTATTTAGCTGCACAAAACGCTCCACCTATGTTTCATCCATGATTTAATCATCTTCCTCTAACAACAAACAAGAGAAATACTTCTCTTTACCATACCCATGTGCATTATTTGGACAATCAACCCTTGTAACTATCTTTACAAATCTTGATTCTCTATCCAATCAGTGTTCCTCTCCATCGAAGACAGGAATGGTGGCATATGTCAAACCCAGTTTGATAAATCCCCAAATTTTCTATCCCTACGACCTGGAAAGAATCATACCAAACCTTCAAGGGATGTTAGTTACCACAATATCCATTACATCACTTTTCATGGTAATTTGGGCCAAATTGACCACTAGGTCTTTAATTATCCCCAGGCAGTTTACTCTCTTATAGTCAAATGAATATAGGTCTTTATATGGTTTTGTTATTTGTAGCCCCAACTGCTGCATGAAAGTCAAGGGCATTAGATAATGAAAATCTCCTAAGTCAAGCATGAAGTTATGTAATAGAAACTCATGAATTACCAAGGTAATAAAGAAAATGGAAGTAGAAGAGTCTTGCTCCTCAACATGATGTCCAAATACAACCATGGGTCTTTCTTCTTGGAGGTTCAAGCTATTCTGCATAGGAGCTATGGTAGGTGGACACATAAAATGATATACTTGAGCTTTATAATTTGGATATTTCCACAATTTAGTTAGGGGAACAAAGATCTTGACCTTCTCCAACTCTTTTTGAAGATTAAAGGAAGATGAGTTCTTATCACTGTTACAACCTCAAAAAGTTCCTTCTCCTTACTACATATTGGCTTGGCTTGGGGAGACAATTTCTATAATTTAGAGGCTTTGGGTTTATGAGAAAAAATATCCAAGGACTCCTTTCTTGACGAGATTGAGTCAAGAGGTTTATTCCATTTCTCTATTAACTTGGGGGGGGGATTGAGTTGGGAGGTTCTTCATTTTGGTATTGTATTATAGACCTTTTCCTAGAATATCTAAGGTCATATTTTATGTGTAACTGAGCCTGCATGAAGTCAGTAAAATGCCTACAATATTTTTGAATTTCACCATCATCTAGTGGGGCACCCAATTCATGTCCTTATTCCTTGTGAGCTTCTATATCATGTTCCTCATCTGAGAGAGAAGAGAGCTAGTTTTCTTGAACCTCTGTGGTTTCTGCGATATGTTCCTCTAGATCATCTTCCAAATACAAAGGTGGTTGAATGTAATCTTGTTATTATTTTCTCTCCCTTTGCAAGAGATGCAAGAGTGGTCTTCTATATTGAGGGTTGAAATTTGGATTTTTAGATGGTAGACTCTATCTAGGAAGTTTTTTTTTCTAATTCCAATTTTACAAGATTGTTAGACAATTTTCTTACCATCTTATTCATCTCCTGAAGCTTATGTTCTTGGGTTTCCTTCCCATGGCTCAAAGAGCCCCTTCTCCTATCACCATACTCAGTTTTCCCTTTCCATTTCCCAGTGGAGTTAAAATTTGCTTCAACTTCTAAAGCATATATTTGAATTTGGTCTAGGGTACAAGACTTTCCTTCTCTAAGAGTGAATATGAATTCATGTTTAAAAGCCCCAAAAAAAACTTCTTTAGCATCATCCTGTGGAGGTTTGATTTCAGTTGGAATACTGTTGTATAATTTGTTAAACATTTTTATGAATTCTGAAACATCTTCATTATGTTTTTTCTTCATTGCATTGAATTCAATGAGGATGTACCCATGGTCCCTTTTCTCTCCCCATTTCTGCATAAAATAATTCTCCATCTCCTCCTAGGTAGTGATTGAAGCATTTGGGAGAGATTTGAACCATTCCTTGCCTCCCCATCTAGGGATTCGACCAAAAGTCTTAACACCACATCTAAGTGTTCTACATTCATATTTTCTGAAAATGCACATAAGACTTCTATATTCCTCCGAGCTAAGATGTCATCTTCTCTAGTGAATCTTTGCAAGAGATTAAGATAGTCTTGTGGAAATTCATTTAGGGGTTATGGAAAGCCCGATGGAGCATATTTATTTAGGAGAAAATTAGGGATAACCATGTTTTGAAAAGGAGGTGGTAGGAGGTTTATGGTAAGGTCTTGTTGAGGAGTTCGTTGAATTGTAGCTGACTAGAGTTGAGTTGGGAAACTGTAAATGCTGTGTATTGAACTGTTTATGAGAATATATTTAACTTCCTTAGGTTCCGAGAAGGTATGAAATGTGAAGGGAGGAGATCTAACCGAAGCTTGTTCGATTTTGACTGTTGAGGAAAAATGACCAAATAATGCACAACTTTCCTCAGTATATTCCAAGACTTTGGAGAAAGACTCAGAGAAATTTATCACAACCTTTTGAGAGCTAGAAGATGAGACTTTTGGAAAAAAAGGTCACAAGAAATGGAGTGCTAGGAGTTATTTATTTCCAAACTCTCCTAGATATTATCTTTTCAGAGTTAAGCACAGGAGGAATTATTTTTTGTGAAGTATCAGAGTGAGTGTGTGGCCTTTTGAAATCTAGGATGCTCAAAATGAGATTCAAACAGTGGAGTCGCCAAGGTGAGAGATCTACAACCCACAACCCTTTCCTCTCACCTTACTAAAGGGTGTATAAATGTCTTACCTAGGGAATTTTTTTTTATTTGAACCTTGACAATGGTGCCAGAAGATGTTGTAGCTCATAAAGATAGCCCTCGAGTTGAAAAGAGACCAGTGCCTAGGACATCTTGATGAGTTCTTTCAGGATCTGCTAAAATTTTCGATTACACTCAATATTTAATATTTTAGATGAAGTTGGTTCAAAACCTTCCTTAAGAGGAGAAATACAAATTTAGATGAAAAACATTATTCACAGAAGAATTAATATCTAAATCTAGCGGCCAAAATTACATAAACATGCAATTTTATTAGTCATTTGTAGTATATGACATAGAAGAATCGAGGAGGAAAGAAAAAAAATGAACAAGGCCTAATCTAAGAATCTAGCGCAAATAAGTTCAACATGAAGTGGATGACAAAAAAAATTAAATGAAGTTCTAAGATACGTGGAGCACTTTTTAAAGGATAATAATTCATATCAATTATAGGCATATTTGATCAACATTAGACATAGATGAATCCATAAATCCATGAAAAGCTATCCAACCAATGTTATTATATGTAATTTTGGAAGAATAGTGAGAACATATGGAACAAACAAAAGAAGGAATACATACTACGCATTCATATGAGCTGGAATCGCCAAAACATTTCATTAATCTTCCACTGAGCATACATTTCATTGACAATTTGCATAGCTTCTCTTTTGAAAACCAAAATTATCAAGACATGGTTATGTATCATAAACTTCTTTTATAGGGCCTCATATGGAGAACCCATTACAAAATATTTTTTCTTGATTTGGCAATGAATAATCATAAAAAAATACTAGCGTGCTCTAGTGGCACAATTGTACTAGATGGATTCTAACTAACTAGCATTGGGTCTTTGAAAATAAAATATTTACATGAAATATAAAATATAAAAGTGTCATGATTAAACACAATCAACAATATATTTAACTATGACAGATAGGTTCAGGAGGCAACGTCACTGGGTCGATGATCTGGAGCACAAGGGATTCATGAAGTGTTCACACATTTCCCAGTTTTGGAGCTGGTATAGGAGCATGAAAGAATCATTGGTATGGAATCTTGATATTTGTGAGCTCGTTATAGTTCAACCAAGGGAGGAACAAGGTTTTCACCAATCCTAACAGTTGAAATTCCTTTCTAAGACAATTAACCATTGTTTTACCTTTAAGGGTGGTTGTATTCTCATGGGAGGAATCCACCTTGCTCTTGGCCTCAACTAACATCTGACTGTATTGTGCCCTTGGGACTAGCATTCCCACAAGATCCCAGTAGCTAGGAAACCCTTCTCTGACTCTCTCATCAAACTCAGAGTTGAAGGCAACCACATCCTTCAACACTATGTCTAGGCATTCTTCATATTTTACTCTAGCCTCTTCCTTCTGAACTACTTTGGAGACCTCCATGATGATAGACACTATATCCACCACATTTATGGCCCTCAAATCATTGAGTGGCTTTTCATTTACAAATTTAACGATCTTCTTGGAAATCTGGAAGTTATTTTCATCATCTTCCTTGGGAGCTAGGATGAAGAACTCCTAGTCCTTGATCACAATCTTCTGTTCATCCATCATAGTTATGTACTCCCGGTTGTTTTTCATCTCTGCTATAATTTTGTCCCAGAACAATTTCTTATCTTGTATGAGAGTCATATTTCCTTTCAGAAGGCCTTTGAGTTAAAAAATATCCTGGTTGGTTGCATGTAAGTTCTTTCTAATAATATCTGCATTAGTCTTGGATGTCTCAAGCTACTTTTCTTTTTGTGATAGAGATCATTGGGTTGTGTCTAATTCCTTTTGCACCTTCTTGTGCTCTTCTTCCGAGAGCTGGAGATCGGTGAGGTTCTTTGTGAGATGTTATGTGGGATTCTGAGGGTTTTCAAGCACCAACAAAACAAATATGTGAGTGTCTATTATCAGCTGAAGTTATTCCACCTGCTACTTAAGAGCCACCACCTCATTGTTTCTATTTGTAATATCTTTTGCAAGGAGCTCTTTCTCCTCCTCCACTTGTGCAAGTTCCTTGGACTACAATTGTTCATTGTCTTTCATCTTCAATTTGTGTCTCAAATCCTGAACCTCTGCTTGTGAGCTTTGAAGAAGGGCCTCAAATACAACCTTATCCTCTGAATTTACCCCTAATTTCACAATAAACTCCTTGAAGTTTTCATTATTCATGTGAAAAGCTATGGAATTAGCTCTTTCTTGCTTTAATCTTGTTTTGTCCTTCTCCAACAACTTCTCTGCCTCACTTATGGTCATTGAATTTCTATTAATATCATTGTAAAGCATCTCTCCCACCTCCCTGTGGAAGTTGATCTTATTTGGCAGAGGGACACTTGCCATGTCTAAGGAGATATCCAAGGCCTTGAACTAGGATCCTGATGGTAGTGACTGTGTGAGTGGGTGATGCAATGAGAATTTCATTTGATTTCTCTCCAAATCCATAGTAACCATAAGTCTCGTATGGTATGGCACTAAATGGGAAGCCAATTTTTGCTGCATATCCTCCCTTATTTTTTTGTTCCTTTCTTCAATGGCCTTTCCAGTAGGCCAGCTAGGTTCAACTATGGTTGTACTTCCTATTGAACTGAGAATGGCTACCTATGAGGGATGATGAGGTAGAAGCTTGTAGTGGGTCTTCCAATGTCACTTGGAAGATTGGTTGGTCTGTTTTTTCTCTACCAACCTAGTCTCGATTTCTTCTTCTTCTATCTCTTGAGTCTTGGGAGTTTTGGTGGTTTGTACATCTTCCATCTGTACATCCATGTCTCATCAACGGTCCTTTTCTGTGCCTTTTACTTTGTTGTTGGAGTCTGACCCTTTGTCTCTGTTTTAACAGGCCATGAATCGAGGTTAGCTTTCCATTCAATCTCAGGCCTATATTCATGCTCATAAGTTGAATCTTTTATGCTTTCTATTTTCTTTGCAATGACCCCATGAGGATCATAATTCCAAACATCTTCCAAGTCAAAATAATTTGATTTATTAATTCCTCAATTGCCAAGAAGGCCTGTCTAGAGTTAACAATAAAAGCCCGTATAGGTTTTCCCAAATTGTACATATATCCCTTCTTGGTAGGGACAAATTGGATCTGGTCCACATTAATACTCTGTCTAATGAACTCGAGGGAAAATATCCTTATAGGTATGAATATAGCAAAGTGGTATGGAGGAATCTCACACGCATAGACCCAAATCTCTATGTAATCCTCAAACAGGTACCAGTCTCCCACCCTAGTGCCTTTGCTCAATGCAAGGATTTCTTTATGCTAAGGGATAATTCTTTAAGGGGACACATTATGAATAATTTTATAGGCAATGACCATGTAGGAGGAAATGAACTGTGAATAGCCATTTCTCTCTAGTTTCCTCCAAACAACAATGTCCCAGTAAAAAACATACTTCCTCTATTTGTCTCGGGCCACCATACTAAGGCACAGGCTTTCAAACTCCTTGGAATGGGTGTACACAAAGAAATCGAATGAAAAAGAATAATACTTGAAGTATGAAGTGGTGGAAAAATGGCATAATTGGAACTTTATGGACTCAACCAAGTAAGTAGGTATGTCAAATAGATGACCTGGCTACATCATCTCCCTAAGAAACCCTTGGTATGATTTGTTGGCCATATTAGCATTGTCATCTCCAAAAAGGTGAGCAATCACAAACATGATAGGCTATATAGACTTATAAACGATAGTTAATGGGAAACTATCAATGATGGGAAAGGATTGTAAGCCAGGGGCTAAGACCATTTGTAGAAAAGAATGTTGTTCAACTACTGGAAGGGTAGTATATTTATAAAATAGGGTGGTTCATGTGAATTGTTGGGGTTCATTGGAGCTTGGGAAAACTAGAGCCTTTTCGATTAGATCTAGGATCACCTCTAGTATTTTGGCTCCAGTGGGGGAAAACCAATTATTATCTTCTATATAAGTTGCAGTTAACCAGGACACGAACTCGGGGAAGTGATGTACAGAAGGGGGGATCTGATAGTACAAACTTGAGTCAACTACATGGAATGGGTCCTCTCCTCGGACGTGGTGGCCATAGAAGTTGAACCAGAGGCCCGACAGGTGGAAAGAACAAAGGGGTTTTGAAATTGGAGTGTCATTATCCATGAGTGGTTCAAGCTTAGATGAGAGTTTGGATTCCGGGGCTTTAGGGGTCTTGGGGGCCCCTTTCATTATTTTTTTAACGAGTATTAAAATAATTTGCTGGTGGAGGGGACTGATTGTTTACCTAGTAGACTCGATGATAGTTGAAAATGTCGTTGGAGGGGATTCCCTGGCTAGCTAAGTAATCAAATGACGTTACTAGGAAAATGAATGGTGGGACGACTTTGCACTAGGAAAAGGAGACAAAGATTTAAAAATTTGGAGCAGAAGGGTTTTTATAGGTGGAGAGGGAGAAACAAGCATCTGATGTGGGATGACGTCATGGGGAACATGTGGAGGAAGGGAACTGGGCAGTGACAGATGACAGGTGGACATGAGCGGGGGAAGAGAAGTTACTGTTTACCTTTTAATTTCTTCGCTTGATTGAAACTGGCACTAGTGGAGTTATAACGTGGTGGGTGGTCCCCACAATCCTCTGACTAGTAAAAGAAAAGGAGACTGGATCCAACAACTACCCCCCAGAATCAATCTAGGCTATTGGATTGGTGAGCCCACCCTTTTGAATTTTCATGTTCGGGGGGTAGCACCTATCTATCGCTCATGCAAGTTACCCCCACGAAATGCTTCTAGGGGATGGTTAGGCGGAGATGGATGGCGATATTCCCGTAAACATGCTCAAACTTTAAACAAAAGGGTGTTCCTATAATAATTTAGGATTTTAGACCATTTCTCTTGCCTAGAGGAGGGTTCCATGGGTATGGGCTTTAACATTAAGTCTTATGTCATGGCTCTAGCGATTTAATATTGCTTCCATCACTGATTTGATTAATTTATTAAGCCATAAGTCTTAAATTAAACCTTTTATCCCTCTTACAAAAGTGATGAAGGGAAACAAGACTTCATAAAACATTTATTGAAGAATAATTCATCTAATTTGACCTCTATGGGCTTCAACATAAATCTAAATGAAAATTGCATCTAGCTTGAAAGAAGTTGCAATTTCTCTAACGCTTTTAAATACGGCCTCTTTCTCTAAATCCACTTGAGAAATTTCCCACCTTGTCATGTCATTATATGGCATAATGGCCAACCATGCCACACGATATATATATATATTATATATATATATAATATATCTATATAACCTTTTTATGTTACCCATTGCACCAAAATATTCATCTCCTTCAGTGAACTGTGTATTGGCATATTTCTTGTAAATTTCTCTCCAGTTCAGGTATACTTTGGCTTATTTGAAAAAGTCGGTATCCATAAAGTGGGTCTCGTTTTCTTATGGATCTTGCACAATGAGATCTATGAGACTCATCTTTTTCCTTTCAACATTTTAATTTCTTATGCCTTTGGCACTTACATATAGTATAAAAAAAATATAAGCTTCGTAAAATATGTGTGCAATTCCCAAGTTTCCTTTCAACATTTTAGTTTCTTATGCCTTTGGCACTTACATACAGTAAAAAAAACTATAAGCTTCATAAAATATGTGTGCAATTCCTAAGTTAGAGTAATTTTGCAGAAATAAAACTTCTCGTGCTTAAAGAACTACAAATATTTGCAAGAAAACTTAGCAACTAGGAAGACAATTATGATGTTGCAGATAAATATGTGATTAAAATGGTGGGATAATGGGTAAATATGGGGTTTAAACCCTCATTTTCAAGATTTAATGGTGGCTATGAGAGAGTTTTAGTGGATTTTAGGTAAGTTGGAGCATCAATTTTTGTTGTGAAGCCTGGTTTGTGTGCGAATCAGGAGAATGCATTAAGATAATTCACAGAGTGGTGCATTTTAATCATGCCGATAAATATTGTTTTATGGTAGTGTTCCAAAAGAAATTCATTGGAAAGAACAAAAGTAAATGAAATGGGAAAAATCTAATGTAATAAGTCAAATAGTGATAAAAGGATGTGAGACCATCAGATGTGAAATATTCAAGAGATGAGAAGTTCCACACTTTATATCATTGTAAATGGGGATTTTTTAATAAAGGGATATGATTGAGATCCAATTTGAAATCATGAATGATATTTGATAAGGCTTAGCCACTTGTGTAAAAAAATTGATAAAAAATCATGCCTAGGTGACCATCGAGGAGTGTTTGATAGGAAGTTTCTCAACTAAGTGTCAACATCAGAAAATCAGAACATGAGGTGAGTCAAAAAAGGTTATTATAGTTGTTTCTTCATATCTCTAATGTCCAATAAAGGCCTTTGCGAAAAACAAGGAGTAATTATTTGATAAGGATTTTGGGGCCTTAGAACCCACATAAATGACTCTTTGAGGAATTTTCAGATACCAAACTTTGAACTTAAAAAGAAACTAGAGGGGACTATCATACTTGTTTTTTCTTTACTAATTTTGATAGGAAAGGTTGTTAGGCACAACAATTTTAGCTCACTAGGGGAAAAATAGTTATTTTTTCCCAATTATAATATGAAAATTATTTAATATTTTCTTCGGGATAAGGATAAGCTTTCACCAATTATTTTTCCTTTATTTTTGGGTCCCACATCACCATGTACTTATTTTATGAAATAATTTAAACTATGAATCAATTTCCTATAGGAGGAACCTCTAATTATTATATGGGAACCAAAGTACGAGGTTCATTTATCATTAGCTAAAGACAATGCATAACAATCTTGGGCACGATACCACAGAGAAATCACATTGTTTTCAAACATGGACATTGATGTGTGTTCTCACCTACAAATCACCACAAGAAGATCCATCACATTGGTAGGCGAGTATGTCCTAGGGTTTCTTCTTAGAGTTGTTTTACCTATACATGTGTCCCAATCATTGAGTGTGATATCTTGCAAGTAATTTTTGTTTGAATAGTCAATTCTTTTGCTTGCACAAAAATTTAAATATATTTTCTAAAAAAATTTACGATCCATTGAGGATAATTGCTGAGTGAGTTAGGAGGGGGGAGGGGTATATATCTAGAAGCCCCTTAAAGGGGTGGGATGACAAGTATTTTTGGAGCTTTCTTGATCTTGAAGCATCCAAGTTTGCATTTTGTGTTTGTGGATAAACCGCTAGAAAACATGGTTGGATTCAATTTTTATTAATGTGATTTGTGTTAGGATATTATGGCACATAGGAAATAGTTAAGTATAACTTGGTCTAGTGTAGATTTAGGTAAGGTGTGTTTCTTTACTATGTACTTTTGTACAATCTGATGGTCATGATATGTAGTGATCTGACGGTTCATTGTCTCCTCGGTATTACCGACACTTGATCCATGGCTTAACACCCGATTGGTCCATGATCTCTATTTAAAGAGCATGGAGGGTCATTTTTATGGTAAATGTTCATGAGATAAGCTTATGTAAATTTTCATTCTTTTATTAATAAATTGCCTCAAGTGGCCGCGTTGGCCCAGGCTGTGGACTGTTTCCCTCTTTGAGGGTTTTAACCACATCAACAATACTGGTGTATTGATCTGCGATCTATTTGTGAGCAGTTTCCTTTGGTGTTCTATCTAGGTAACTTACCTTGTAAATTCCTACATGGTATTAGAGCTATTTGAGGGTTGCATCCGTTGGTGATCCAAATCTAAAGCCGGTAGAGCTGCATCTGACTGCCATTTCCTATATCTGTTGTTACTGACTGCTTTTGGGGTGAGAGGGTTAAGAGCATCTATTCTAGTGAGGAACCCCTTTCGTTTGACATGAAAAGGTTTATGGTGGACCTAGCTACATCATTTTTAAGATCTGGAGGTATAAAATGTTTATTTGCAGTTTTTAGTTTTTTTCTCTTTGTTTGTTTCAATATATTTAGCTCTTTGTTTTTTTTATTACCGGATCTATACCTTTCATTTTTGTGTATGCTCTTTGCCCCATGACTCTGTTCGATCTCGGAAAATTAGAAATATAAAGGAAGGATTTTTCTCATGCATATTCTATTTTCTGCCGTGCCCTAGTGTGATCTCGGAAAATCAGAAACATTGAGGAAAATATATAGTTTCCGGCTAAAGCTAACTTCAAGCTATAAGGTTTGTTTTTTTTTTTTTTTGTATGTTCATGTTGGGTTTTTTGTTTTTTGTTTTGTAGGCAAAAAAGAGCTTTCTCAAGTAAGCACACACCCCAAAGCTTCGGTGACTAAAAAAAAACCCTTTCTCTTTTCAAAAAATTACTAACCTTTTAATCTAGCTCACTTGGTTCAAAGCTACTTTATGAGAATAGAGGTCTTGAGTTCAAGTATTTATTTTTGTTGAGCTAATTAGATTAAGTTTGGAAAGGGGGAGGATTTTTTTTTAAATATAACATTAACATTCATTTCCGCACATTCCCGCACTTCGTCAGCATCTTCGTCAACTTTTCTTCAAAAAGCCATAACTTCTTCATCCAGAAGCCTTTTTCAAAGCCGTTTTTTTTAATCAGCCTAATTTTTTGATATCTTTCGATTGAAACACTTAGTTTTAGCATCTATAGCTTCATTTTCTATTAAAATGGAAATTACATTCCAAGTTATTCTTGATAGCACCAACTACTTCCAATGGTGGTCCTACATTGTGGATTCACTTAGAAGTAAAGGTCTTTACAAAATAGCCTCAGGCCAAGAAACCAAAGCAAAAGATGAAGATAAGGCAGCCAAATGGGAAAATAGGCAAGGTCAAGCACATGGGTTGATAGGGATGTCTATTTCTCTAGACCTTAGATTCCATATCACAGAACTTGATACTCCTAATGAAGAAATGAAAAATATCACTAAAGTTTTTGGAATTAAAAATGAACTTAGAGCCCGTCAACTCGAAAATGAGTTGCTTACATTGGACCCCAATAATTTTTCTTCCATTGAAGATTTTTTGTCCAAGTTCAAGAACCTTAGACTTCTCTTGGAAGGTGTTAAGGTTAAGAAAGAAGATGGTAACCTTTTCTATTCCATTCTTACTAAGTTGGGACCAGCCTACTCTATGTTTGTTTCCACCTTCCATTCTACAAGAGAAGCCTTCATTTCTCAAGGACAAGACTACAAGTCCCCTTCCTTTGATTCCATTTTTGATTCTTTAATAAGAGCAAGAAAAACTATTACATCTTGGTCTTCTTAATCTTGGAAACTCTTCTAATAAAGCCTTAGCCGCCTAGCAACAACCAAATTCAAAGAATCCTAAGAAGCTGTATCCTAAAAAGAATGGTCTAAACCAAACAAGGGTCCTAAGCCATTTCAGTCTCAAAATGAAAAATCATTTCAACAAAATGATAAGGTAAATAAAAACAAAGGGAAAAAAACTGATAGACATTGCCACTTTTGTAATTGAGATTTCCACTTAGAATGCAAATTCTTTAAGAAGATGGAAGCCTTGGAAGCAGCAATGAAGAAGCATAACATCCATTTGGAGCACTCAACAACTTCAACTTCATCTTCAGGAATAACACTTTCTGCATGTGGTTGTTAAGCATCCCGGTTTGGATATGCACTAAATGTATCTTTTTCTTCTCATTCTCATGAGTGGCTCATTGATTCTGGAGCTTCTTATCACATGGCCAAAAACAGAGCCATGTTTTCTTCTTTAAATGATTGTAACACCAAAAATATATATGTTGGTGATGATAGATCTCTTAGCGTTGTAGAGACTATAACTGTTCATATAGAAAATGGTCAATTTAATGATGTATTATGTGTTCCAACCTTATCCTGCAACCTTCTATCTGTATATCAGATAACTCATTCAGGTGAAGGTAAAATTGTTGAATTTTCACCTCACAATGTTGTAATTAAGGACTTAAGAGATCCTAGATAGATTTTAGCTACTGGCATTGCTGACGATTCTAAAAGGTTGTATAAGTTTAACAAATTTGGCTCATCAAATCTTCCCTCACTATTTGTTGCTCATAATGGTGAAGTGAGCAAACTTTGGCATGAGCAATTTGGTCACTTAAACTATCACTCCCTTCAGAATCTATGTAAAGAAAATATGGTGACAGGTCTTTCAATGGTATCTTGTAGATATGGTGTTTGTTCTGGATGTGTACTCGGAAAACATCATTGGGCTAGTTTTGAAAAACATACCTCTTGGCATGCCTCAACCCCTTTATAGCTTGTGCATAGTGATTTATGTGGTCCACTTCCAGTGGTTTCATTCTCCAGCTACAAGGATTTATTAACTTTCATTGATGATTTCTCCAGACACACTTGGGTATACTTCTTAAAATTCAAGAGTGAAGTATTTAAAATGTTATTGGCCTTTAAGGCCTTTGTTGAGAAACAATCTAGACATCAAATTGTTAAGCTAAGATCGGATAATGGCGGAGAATATGTTAACAACAAATTCATCAACTTTTGCAGTGAGAATGGAATTCAAATGAAACATATTGTTCCATATACTCCACAACAAAATGGTGTAGCTGAAAGGAAGAATCACACCTTAAAGGAAATGACTAATTGTATGCTTCAACCTAGAGGACTTAGTCTTAATTTTTCGGTAGAATCAATTAACTGTGCAAATTACATAATAAATTGCACTCCTACTAAGGTGTTAAAGAATATCACTCCAGAAGAAGCATGGAGCTCAATTAAACCAGATGTAAGTCACTTTCATGTTTTTGGAAGTGAAGCATGGGCCCATATTCCAGATAAGAAACATAAAGCTTTAGAACCTAAGAGTGAAAAATGTATTTTTGTTGGATATTCTGAAGATGTCAAAGGATACAGACTTATTCCACTTAAGCCTAAAAATGTTATCATTGGAAGAGATGTAAAGTTTGCTGAAAATATATCGGCCTATGAGCCTATATCGGCGGATGTGCCACCTCTCTCTAACCCTTCTACTTTTGAAAATATTTCTTCTTCAGATGATGAAAACGAGGATGAAAATCCTCCCCCACCTTCTCTAGATCCTCCTTAAGCTCCTCAGCTTCCAAAACAGGTTCGTGCTACTTGGGATGTAGCAAGTTCTCTTGCCGGTGATCCTACAGATCAGTGGCGTACACGTTCTCGGTTCGATAGAGCCTCTTCTATACTAGCTCAAGCTTCAGCTAATTATGATCCTGACCCCTTTGCAGAAGCTTCAGGCCATCCAAATTGGGATGCAACTATGAATGAAGAATATTTTTCATTATTGGCAAATGATACATGGGATCTTGTTCCCCTTCCAAAGGGACGAAAACTTGTTAGATGCAAATGGGTTTACAGAACCAAGTATGGACCAGATGGAAAAGTTGATAAACATAAAGCTTGTCTTGTTGCTAAGGGTTTTTCACAAGTTGAAGGCATTGACTATACTGAAACCTTCTCCCCTGTTTCCAGAATGAACTCTATCCGCCTTGTTCTTTCCCTTGCTACCTCTTTCAAATGGGAAGTCCATCAGATGGACGTTAAATCTGCCTTTTTGCATGGGGACTTGCATGAAGAAATCTGTATGGAACAACCTATTGGCTTTATGCAAACAAACTCCAGCCTTGTATGTCAGCTTAAGAAATCCCTTTATGGTCTCAAGCAAGCCCCTTGGGCTTGGTATGCCAAAATGGATATCTTTCTTTTAGAAACTGGATTTTCTAGGTGTCATTCTCACAATACTATCTACACCAAGAAAGTGGGAAAGTCTCTTATCATTCTTGTTCTTTATGTTGATGATCTTATCCTTACTCGTAGTGATCCCAACTTTATAAACCATGTGAAGTCCAGCCTTAAAAAGAATTTTGAAATGACAAACTTAGGACACTTGCATTATTTTCTTGGTCTTCAAGTCTTGTAATCCAAGGAATGTATTTCCATTTCCCAGTCCAAGTATGCATGTGATCTTCTACGCCATTTTCACATGGAAGATTGTAAGCCATCCCCTTCTCCCTTTCAGTCTGGAGCCAAACTTTCAGTCACTTGTACTTCCCCTAAAGTTGATGTTACCTTATATTGTCAACTTGTAGGAAAAATTTTGTATTTGACCCATACTCATCCTGACCTTTCCTTTGTTGTTGGCCTTATTGCTTGGTTTATGCAAAAACCACATGAAAGTCATTGGAAATTAGCTAAAAGAATAATTTGTTATGTTCAAGGTATAGTTCAGTTTGGGATTCATTACAGTGCAGAAGCATCTCCTCTATTGGTTGGTTTCACTAATTCTGATTGTGCTAGTGACCCTGATGATCATAAGTCTACTACAGGTTAAGTTTTCACAGTTTTTTCAGGACCTATTGCATGGGATTGCAAGAAACAAAGTGTCATTTCTCTTTCTTCAGTAGAAGGAGAGTATCATGGTGCCATAGAAGCTAGTAAGGACACCCTGTGGCTTCGTCAAATCCTATCAGAGTTTGGCTTTCAGCAACAGCATCCGACTACACTTTGGTGTGATAATCAAATTTCCATTCAACTATGCAAAGACCCAGTCCAACATCAGCGCAGAAAACACATTGAATTGCACATGCACTTCATCATAAAGCTCATTCACAACCATGTTCTTGAAGTGCAATATTGTTCAACAGATGATCAAGTTGCAGACATCTTTACAAAGCCTCTCACAGAGGCAAAGTTTACTAAACTTCGATTTATGGTTGGAGTTCAGGAAGCTGTCACTAAGGGGGGATAGGCTCTAATTCCTCCTTCCTTCTCCTATTTTGTCATATTTTTACATCCTTCAGTCCTATCCCAAGTTATTCTTAAGGGGGGATGTTAGGATATTCCGACACATAGGAAATAGTTAAGTATAACTTGGTCTAGTGTAGAGTTAGGTAAAGTGTGTTTCTTTACTATGTACTTTTATAACTTACAATCTGACGGTCATGATATGTAGTGATTCGACGGTTCATTCTCTCCTCGGTATTATCGACACTTGATCTATGGCTTAACACTCGATTGGTCCATGATCTCTATTTAAAGAGCATGGAGGGTCATTTGTAGGGTAACCATTCATGAGAGAATCTTATGTAAATTTTCATTCTTTTATTAATAAATTGCCTGAACTGGCGGCGTTGGCTCATGCCATGGACTGTTTCCCTCTTTGAGGGTTTTAACCACTTCAAAAATGTTTGTGTATTGATTTGTGATCTGTTTGTGAGCAGTGTCCTTTGGTGTTCTATCTGAGGAACTTGCCTTGTAAATTCCTACAAAGTGATCAAAATTCTCATATAAGACCAAAAGGGCTCCAATAGTCCATTGAATTTGTTCATGTTTGAGCTCCAAGACTTAGAAAGGGTTCCACAAATAAAGGAATATTACAATGATTAGTTTCGATTGTTAAATATTTCCTCTTTTAACATTATTTGCAAATTTCAATGAGGATTGTATGATATGTTCCACTAGTGAGAAACTGCTTACGTGTTAAACCTTTGACATAAATGAATTAGACTTATTAGGATAAGATAATAAATTACAACTAATTTTGACTAAAAAAAAATTTTATTTTGGGAAAGAAGAGTGTCATGATGACTTACTGATAACAATTCAAAAGGAAGACTCTATATTCATAAAAAAACAAAAGAAAACAACCTAATATATACAAAAATAAAAGACCACCTTAGTGATAAGGAGAAGTAAGGATTTAGGATTTGACCATTGACAAGGAGCTCCTCCAACCACCCTTCTAGGGATCTAACTCTAAAGTATTGGGACAAAGTTGCTACTCAATCTAAAATGGTCCAAGCCAAAGCCTTTGGAATTTCACGTGTTTTATTTTTGGCTCACTAGTTTTTCACGTGTTTTCGTTTTGGATCAATAATTCTCCCACTTGGAACTCTTTGTTTCTGGTGGATGTTTTACTAAACCAACTTTTTACAATGGTTAATGTTTGTGGAAATTATGTTTATACTTATGACATTCCTCTTCTAATTTTAGCAAAATATCTATGTAGTATTGCATGACAGGGAATTTTATTTCCTAAACATATTAAGATAATTGCAGCAATGGCAGAAATATGTTTTATCGTAGAATGACTTCTTGACCATAGATAAGGTAGAATGGGGAGTTGTTAATGGAAGCTTTGAGGGTGACTTGATCTTTCCAAAGGGCATAAGGAAGCGTAATATGCCAGTTTCTCTAATGTTGTGTTATAATCTTCTTAAGGATATTAATCAAATTCGTATTTGATGAATTAGCTAAACCATTCCCTTGTGAGTGATAATTCTCTTAGTATTTAATTTTAATTCCATTTTTCAGTGCAAATTCAGTAAGATTCAAAGAAGAGAAATGAGTAGAATTATCAAAAACTAAAGAACTAGAAACCCCGAACCTGATGATATCATTCTGAATGAGGAAGGACATTACCTGATTTTCATTTACTTATTTGAGGTGGAAAACTTCAATCCATATTTTAAAGTTGTCTATTGGAGTTAGGATGAACTTCTGATATTGTGAAGAATCCAACATATTCTCCTTGATTATATCTAGTCCCCACTCTTGAAAGGGTCTTTCTACTACAATGGGTTGAAGAGGGAACACATGTTTCCTTTCATTCCCTACAAATTTCTGGCATACTTCACACTTGCAAACATAATCATGTGTGTCCTTCAATATATTTGACTAGTGATAACCAACATGAAAAATCCTGTGAGTCGTAATATCTCCTCTAAAGTGTCCCCTAGTGGGACCATCATATAGATATTTTATATTTTTTTCTGAATCAAGATTCTCCTAAAATATTAGGATAACTCCATCATAATTGCGATGAAAAAGGATCCCATTGAAAATATAATATGCACCAACTTTGAGCCGGAGGGTCCTTTGTTTCTTAGGATTAATATGCATAGTCGAACCATGGGAAATATAACATTTGAGTTTGTATGATCTAAGATGATATTGTAGGCCATCCATTTATTCCACTTAGACCCCCAACACTATTTCTTTTTAGTTTCCTAATTTCCAATGCAATTTTCTATTTTCACAATTTTCTATTTTTGGTAGTTTTCGGGCCTTGAACTTCCTAAGTTGTTTTGAGGCGTTAAACAACATTTTCTTGAGAAATAGGAAAATGAGAGGGAAATAGTGTTAAATTTTCAGATTTTTCTATGTTGTATCAATTACTTTATCCCAATTCAGCACTTTAATTAGCAATCTTTCCAATGGCAATTAATTTTTTCAACCATAAAAATGATTGAAGATAAAACAATAAATGCAATGACAAAGGATACAATCAACACATCAACAAGAGACACCAAGTTTGGTCAAAGACCAGGGAAAAACCATTTGAAATTCTTCTTTTATTATATTTTCATAAAATGTTTAGCACAACATACAATGTGCCGAATAAAATATCATTCAACAAAATTGATTAGGTGATTAGTATTTAGCTCAAAAATCAAAGTGCTCTAAATCACTCAAAACCTGAACATCCATGTCCATCTCAGTGATACGATCCAAACTGTTATACGGGAATAGTGTCCACACGGATGCTGCTATTCCCACTAAGATGTATGGCTATCTTAGAAACAAACAATCAAAGTCTATTGTTGATTCATTTTATGAAAATAGATGAGAAGAGAACCAAGAGGGCCAACCTGAGTCTTGCGCTCGATTCCCTCTCCTTCTTGATAGAGTTTTGTTGCCTACTCTTTGTCTGCTCAGCTTCAAAAGGACCTGTAGAATCACAACAACATACTACTATGCAAGAAACAAGAATCTAAATTCACAAATAATGTAGGATTAGGTGTACATTAACCATATACAAGCATATATAAACAAGTACACCAGGATATGGAAGGAAAAAAGAATAGCTTTATTCAGATAAAAGTAGCAAGAGGATTACAACCATGAGGAGCTCTGACCCAACATCATCCTCCAGCTAAGAAGCCCTTCTTTCATCTCAAGGAAAGAAAAATCACCCAACACTATGAATGTACACAAGAATACTGACAACACTTCTATATAGATTACAAAATTCCAGCCTCTGGATCTCTGTGATGAGGGATCCATATATAGATGATTACAGAGAGGTGAGTCATCTTTTGGGATCTTGATTAGTGTCTTCTCTCTGATAGTTCCTGCTTCCACTTGGAGAATGCAGATATCTTACTCATCCCTGGTCGAAAATGGAGTGGCAAGTGTCAGAGGGGAAGCTTCTCGAAGATTCAATGATCTTCCACCTCGCATATTGGTCCCTGCCATTTGTCCATTCCCAACCATCGCACCCTACAAAGGAGCCAAACAGTATGCATCACACCCTGTACATTGGGAAGGTGATATGCATCGCACCCTCTGCATGGGGCTTTCAGTATGGTCCAGTTTTGACCATTTATGAGCAGTTTGCAGTGGATAACTTCTGGGAGATGATGTAATCAGTTGACCTTGTTCCTTTAGGCAGTGAAGCAACCCTTTTAGGTACTTAAGAGCCCTTAGTTTATGGACATTTTTTTATTGGAGTTGAAGTGCCCAAAAATGTCTATAACGGTTGCCCCCTAAAGCATGAGGTCGTTAATCATTTTTTATGTCGGGTGAAATGCTTTACTATGAGGATCAGAAGTTTTTCCGAGCTTGGAGGTGACCTGTAATAAGATACAATACAATACATTATATGACAACATTTTTTCATGATCTAGCTGAGGCGGGCATTCCCATAATCAGCTTTATAAACTCATTTTCATGTACATAGGACAGACGATCGTCTGTGTGACAAACTGATGATATGGACACATCATCCTTTGATTTGGATGATCATCTGTTCGATAATGGTGTACACTGGATGTTGTTATATTCCTGAATATATCGCAGCTCGGATGGATGAAACTAGATTCAGGGTCTTCAAACTCGGCCAATCTTCACTCGGAGTACAAGTCAATCCATGTGAAAAAAATTTTGGAGTTGAACATGGAAAGACATCGCTTGATTACCAGCCAATGATGAAAGTTGTTAACAGGCGCGAGAGGAATCACCATTAATGACAATGACCCCCAAGGTATTATAGTACAATCTACGTGGTGTGAAAAAGGGACTTGGCGTCGAACACCATGCAAAATCTCTCGGTCGAAGGTCATTGATGTAAACCTGTCGCCGAAAGTGAGAAACTTGCCATTGAGGCATGCAAGCTTCAAAAGTACTGAAAGGGTTGTTTCCTAGTCAACTTCTTGGATAATGAAGCTGATGTCGACAAGAAGTGACCCGTCGCAGGAGGGCCTTAATGAATCCCACATCAACGACACAGAACGAAGCAAATGATTTTGGAGGTAAAAACAAACTGACGATATGGGGGTTCAGGGTGGCGGTCATGAAGGAATGAAGCATGAATGAATTGTAGTGGGTGAGACTTAGGTGAATTGTCTGAATGACTTCTCTTGAACATATCGGCGACACTGATGATGGATTGGTAGCATTAACCCTAGAGATGGATGGTGTGACGGACCAATGGTGAGGACCAGTGAACGGAACAACCCAACCCGGCATGGATGCGGAAGGAAAGTGTCATGTTCAAGAGAAACTTGCTACCAATAAAGTTTCTTCTTGTTTTATTCCCAATTTTCCCCAGTCATTGCTGACCAGTACCTCTTTATTTTTTTCAAGCTTGAGGAGGATAACATATGCTTGTTCTATCATCCGCCCTTCGGGTGAACCTGTCGCTATATTTTAGCGAGCCTAGCAACAGTGAAACTCGTTCTCATCCTGTTGGATGAGTTTGTCACTATTTAGTTTAACGAGTTTAACGACAAAGATAACTCGGCCTCTTTCAATTTTAGAGAGTCTGAAAGAAAAAAAAAGAAGACTCCGAAGATTCTTTTTCGTTGTATAATCCCTTAAGTCCGAAAAAGCGTAAAATAATGCAAAAGGGATGAATTTTCGATAGTTTTAATGAGCCGAATAAGACAAGAGCTCGATCGTTTTGTGTAATAATCCCTCAAGTCCAAAAAGATTAAAATCTAGAGGAGGGATAACACTTCCGATGCTTTTTCATGAGCCAGATAGGCCAATCGCTCGGCAATCTTTTCATATTTTACGAGTCAGGTAAAAAGAGCTTAAAGAAGACTTGTTTTCGAGGAACGAGTGATGGTTTCGGGTAGCAGCTGATTCCAGGTAAGGTTTGGAATTTTCCAATCACGGTAGTGTTACAAGGATGGCTAGCAAAATCACTCTTCGCAGATGTTCCTCGAAGGGGTAAACAATCATGTGGGGGTGAATGATCGGCTAAAACAGAGTGGAGGTGATGGCGAGAACATGACCAAGGCTCAAAAGCTGGTGATAAGGCATCCACAATGGTTATTTACCCATTCATTTTTTAATGAGCTTAAACGTGGGGAGAAACACTTGCTCATGACTTATGTTTATTTTTTAACGAGCATGAACTATGCACTAAAACTGCTCGTGGAGAGTTTATTTTTTAACGAGCTTGAACTCTGCGACAACACTGCTCGCCAGTCGTATGATAGAAATGTCTCATTCGAGATGCTATTTTGAAGTGGCTTACATCTCTAAAGCTTTGCCACGGGTCCTTTCTTTATGCAAGTTAAGAAACGACTAGACTTACGAGTTTAAAGGGTTAGAGGTCCTACAAATTTAAAAAATAAATAGCCACTCTTCACTTGCATGCGGAAAGGTTTGCATGCCCCCAGGTATAGCAGAGTAGAGTTTCCAGGTTACCCCTCAATTTGAAAACAAAACATTTGTTTTATCAGGAAAGGCCTACCTTCTAACGGAGGTATCTTATCCGGTCTAATCCCTTTTCCTATACGGTCAGGTATCGGACTAGTCATATATTCTTCGCCGAAACCTACCCTATACCCAGAGTTTTCCTGCCGAAGCAGACAAGGGTGCATGCCCCCTGGGTTTCAGTCACATCTTCCTGAATCACTCGCGCTCATCAGGTTGACGGACTGGAGACCGATGAGACATTTCTTGGGTGAAAAGACCATTTAGGGATGGAATTTGACTATTTGAGATGTGTGAACTGGGGAATGACATTTGGTCTATGAGCTTGGCCATTCTACATTCGTGCGGAAAACACATTACTCTAAAGAGTGAGGAGACGATGGCTCCCATGCAATAAATATAGTCGCGTCCAAGCAGTAGATTGTAATCTAAAGGTCCTTGAACTACCATAACGTTCATGTGAACAATTTTCCTTCTCAAAGTAATGGGCACATTTGGAAGGATCCCTAAAGGTCAACTGGTTCCTTTGTCGAAGCCTATTAGATTTCTCATTTCAGGCAAAAGGGATGGCGAACCAAGCGCTTTCCAAGTAGTTGAGGAAAGGATACTCACAGAAGCCCCTTCATTGATGATGGTACCAACCATGACCATTCTATAAGCTTGTACAATAATTCTGAATGGTACGCTGGCTGGTAAACGGGGTCTGCCTAGTAGGTTCCAGTTGAAGGAAACCACTAGGTTGCTTGGTGGTGGGACCGAATAGACGACCGGGTAGGACTCTGATGAACTTCCTTCCTGTGGTAAAGGAACAGGAGGACTGCCCCCAAGCTCATAGGAGTCGGTGTTGATGAAAAGAATTTGAACGGTGTCATTCTCTTTCTCTTCAGTGACGGTATCGTTCGAAGATGAACACTCTGAAGGCAATACCGGGTCAACTGCCATATCGACCCTTTGACTTTCATCTGGTACAGATTCTGAAGGTTCATTTTCAATGATAGGTGCTTTGGCTGACCACAAAGATGGGCCAGCCGGATTGTCAACCGGTGGAGGACTCGGCAAGAGTTTTTGATATCCAGGAGGAAGTTGTAACGGTGAAACCAGACGACTATCTAAAACTCTTTTAGCCTCTTCAAGGAAGGGACAGCGGTGGACGGCGTGATCGCCTTCACACAACTTACAAAGAAGTTTAGGATTCCTTTTCTATCCATGTGCTTCACTTTCACTAGTTGATGGTGAGCATTCAACATGATCGCCAGAGGTTAATTCTACTGGGTGGTGCAAACGAGGAGACCAGTCCCTTAAGATCCGAGAGATGAAGGGACATTCTCGGTGATAGTGGGATCCATTGCAAATGATGCCCAAGAGATTTAGGTTTTTGACTGTGCGGTGTGTGGATTTTTGCTTAGACGATTACTTGGTTGTTCCCTTTCGATTTTGGTTCCTTTTCTGTCTTTTCCTTTTTTTCTCTTTCTGCTTACTTCCTTCTTTCTCAATTACTTTGGGACTTTTAGCTTTATCAGCTTGCCAGCGAAGAGGAATGAGGAGAAGCGAGGAATCAGACGAAGTAGAAGGTTGGGAAGAACTCTAGTGTCGTCTAGTTGCTGGTGTTAGACTGTTGAGGAATTGTAGGGATTTTGAACGACAGAGGTAGAAGAAGAGCCAGACATGGGCAAGCCAATGTCAATCCTGGAAGTGACAAAGTGGCCATATGGGGGTGGGACCAACATCTCCCCAAGATAGAAGACAGGGATTTCCTTCAACAGGGATCATGGTTGGTAGACTCATATAAAGATCAACGGGAATTTGTGACATTTATTCCGATTTAAAATAAATTTTTAGACGCTTGGACACCAACTTGTTTTTTCAATTTTTAAAGCAGTCGAGAAAAAACAAAAGATGACTCTAGGTCGCCTTCAATTTTTTATTGAGCTTGAAGTGACAAGCGCTCAGAGGACCTTTTCCATTAAGGAGTCTGAAAAGGAGCAAAATGGACTTCTCTAGAGATCTAGGTAGAGAGGATTACCAAACCAATCGTAAAACTGCATAATACTTTTTACGGTACGGCAATCAGTCTTCCCGAATGCTATGTTCGGTGCATTACGATTGATAGGGCGGCAGACATGGCTTCCTAAGGATAAAGGATGCAGCCTATAGTGGTCTCCCAATATATACGCGACAGTATGTGGGAGAACAAGTCTGTACTGGCACTTATCGTCTCAGAGTGGAGGAATCACCCAACCAGCACTGAAAGCAACAATTACTAGGCTTTACAACACCAGAATACATCTCTAGCCTAGACCTCTAGATGTTGCGTTAAGTTCCAAAGCGTTGTTAGATTCATTGAGATTTATTTTAAGTTGATCTTTCTTAGCAATTTGCCTTTCAGTTTCACCACGTGATGTATGTATAATTCCTAAATGTAGTCTAAGATGATAAATAGATGTTTTACCTTCTTTCAGCAATGAAAATCCTAGCTACTAAGGGGAAGAAAGTCAAGCATCTTTTCTTCACAGAGCACAGAGCACACGCTAATATGCACAGTATTAAATCAAGCCAAGCATTCAAGATGCAAATGCACATGCATGTATTGGTTTTCAGTTCCCTTAATGTGTGAATGACACTAAGAAAACTATGTGCAAAATTGAAATACTTTCAAAGTGATTGTACTCAGCAAAATTCTTTTTCAAAACGAAGTGAAAACAAGAGAGACACTTTGCGATTTTGAAATGGAAATTGCTTTTCGACACTTTAAAACTAGTAAATCAAGTCTTATGCAATGATAACCGTATAATAAACTATCTAAAAAAATGTGATTGCTTTCTAAAACTGAAAACGACGGCTACGACACTTTCAAATCTAGAGACGACAGTTTGAATATGTTATTTTTTGCAAAAGAGAACTAAAACGACGCACAATACATAAAAAACGTTTATAGTTCTTTGCACTAAGGAGGTGGAATAATGCTAGAGAATGGGGTATTCACAGAAGCACATTGATTATAGATAGAAAAAACTCTTGAATAAGACTGAAAACAGTGAGAGAAATCCACAGTCGGAGGGTAAAATCAGTCCTTCCTGACCATCGCACCTGTTACACAGTGAACTCAGTATGCAGCGCAGTTACTCCATTCAGGAAGTGCGATGCATACGGCTACCTTGAGGGCAGGGTGCGATGGTTACAGTGCAAGACTCTGAACGAGACTTCACTCACAGTTTGCAGTTTAGCTCAGGTGTTTAAGCTAAATAAGTACAGATCAATGTATGTAAAAACACAGGGGTGATTTAAGAGGTTACTCAAGCCACCACTTAGGGCAATTAGATTTCTTGCAGATCTATTGTTTAATTTATAAACAAAAACCTGGAGATTGAATGAAGCAGCATTGATCTACTTTTCATTTGTGCGAAAAATGCAGTTCGAAGTCTAGCTGGCTTGACTTCAGGCTCCGTCTGTATGTTTATAAAAGAAACAAGGATAGATAGACTAACAAGTAATCTAGTCGCTCCCCAGTGGAGTCACCATTTTGTTATACGGGAATAGTGTCCACACGGATGCTGCTATTCCCACTAAGATGTGTGGTTATCTTAGAAACAAGCAATCAAATTCTACTGTTGATTCCTTTTATGAAAATAGATGAGAGGATAACCAAGAGGGCCAACCTGAGTCTTGTGCTCGATTCCCTCTCCTTCTTGATAGAGTTTTGTTTCTTGCTCTTTGTCTGCTCAGCTTCAAAAGGACCTGTAGAATCACATCAACATACTACTATGCAAGAAACAAGGATCTAAATTCACAAATAATGTAGGATCAGATGTACATTAACCATATACAAGCATATATAAACAAGTACACCAGGATATGGAAGGAAACAAGAATAGACTTTATTCAGATGAAAAGTAGCAAGAAGATTACAACCATGTGCTCTGACCCAGCATCATCCTCCAGCTAAGAAGCCCTTCTTCACCTCAAGCAAAGCTAGATCACCCAACACTTGTGAATGTACACTAGAATACCAACAACACTTCTCTATAAGATACAAAATTCCAGCCTCTGGATCTCTGTGATGAGGGATCCATATATAGATGATTACAGAGAGGTGAGTCATCTTTTGAGATCTTGATTAGTGTCTTCTCTATGATAGTTCCTACTTCCACTTGGAGAATGATGATCTCTTACTCATCCCTGGTCGAAAATGGAGTGGCAAGTTTCAGAGGGGAAGCTTCTGGAAGATTCCATGATCTTCCACCTCGCATTTTGTCCCTGCCATTTGTCCATTCCCAACCATCGCACCCTACAGAGGAGAAAAATAGTATGCATCACACCCTGTACATTGGGAAGGTGATATGCATCGCACCCCCTGCATGGAGCTTTCAGTATGGTCCAGTTTTGACCATTTGTGAGTAGTTTTCAGTTGAGAACATCTGGGAGATGATGTAATCAGTTGACCTTGTTCCTTTAGGCAGTGAAGCAACCCTTTTAGGGACTTAAGATCCCTCAGTTTATGGACATTTGTGATTGGGGTTGAAGTGCCCAAAAATGTCTATAACAGATATGCATCGCACCCTCTGCATTGAGCTTTCAGTATGGTCCAGTTTTGACCATTTATGAGAAGTTTTTAGTGGAGAACTTCTGGGAGATGATGTAATCAGCTGACCTTATTCCTTTAGGCAGTGAAGCAACACTTTTAGGGACTTAGGAGCCCTTATTTTATGGACATTTATGATTAGGGTTGAAGTGCCCAAAAATGTCTATAACACATAGAGAACGAGAGAAGTTCAATTTTCTCTTGTTTTCCATCACATGTGAAATATTTATGAGTTGAAAGAGGGTCGAAGGTTATAGGTCTGTGGTAGAGGCCAAAATTTGGATGCAAAAAGACAAAATATGAAGTTTGACTAAACTTGAAGGAAGTTGACTTGTGTTGACTTTTGGAGATCTTAACTAGAGTTTGAATAGTCATATTAGGAGGCTAACTTGATGGATTTTAGGAGGTCTTATCGTTGGTCAAAAGGTCTTGGTTGTCTCATTTGATTTGGTTCTTGAAGAAGAGAATATAATTTTTGGGTTTTCCCCTAGAAGAGTGGTTTTGCCCTAGTTGAGAACCTACATATTGTGTCACATGTTGTCTTGATATTTATTATTTTGGTTTTCTATAGTTGCTTGATGATAAGAAGATAAAATAAGACATAAAAGAAGCTAATAAGAAATCAAATACATCACAAGTAATTATCAAGGTAGGAAAATATTTCTTCTTTTCTGATTTTCTAACACACAGAACCCAAAATCCTCTTTTACAAAAAACAAGAAGTTCCCACACTTGAGCACTTCATTGTGATAGATATGTCCCAAGATCAAACCTTA
Source organism: Pinus taeda (assembly GCA_000404065.3). NCBI lineage: Eukaryota > Viridiplantae > Streptophyta > Pinopsida > Pinales > Pinaceae > Pinus > Pinus taeda. The sequence continues at coordinate 216,172 of APFE031014597.1, forward strand.
TAGGTGTTGAGATATCGATGTATTCGAGATTTTTGTTGCTACTGATTCTCTTGTGAGGATTTAAAAGTGATTTGTTTTTGGTAAGTTGTAACAAACAAATTTCATACTCTGCAATAATATTCAGAACACTTGCTACACAAACATATCCATTGAGGATAAAAATATATATTGAATAATATATAAAAGAATTGATGTGAGATGATTACAAATGAGGGCGGGGGCCTGCTTATATACCTAAGAAAATACCCCTTCACAAACAATCATGTCCTTAGAGACATGCCTCTTCAATACTAATTACTAGTTAATTAATCATTATTTATTATTATTGTTGTTTGCATTGTTTGTATTTATTTTTATATAAATTATATTCATAATATTACCACCTTCTTCAAAAATATTTTTCCTCAAAGCTTATTTCTAACAAGGCATATCATCTATTCTTTGTCTTTGTAATCTATTCACATCTTTTGGATTTCTTTGATCTATCATCTTTGTTGATACAAGATGATAAGATCCTCTAAGTGATAAACAAAATATTCAAACTAAGAAGGGATCTAACGATCCTAAATCAATATTTTGTAGTATCTTTCGGTTGCTGGAAATTTATGATGAATGGATATAAGAGGGATGGATTGTGCAAACCTTAGTATTCTTTGGAACGTAAATTTTTTGCATATGTCCTAACTGATACAAATTAGTAGATTGATTGAGACATTTTTTCTTGTGATTCAGATGTAGATACACAGTTTTTTTGGTTTGTCTTTCCCTTATCATGTATGTGGCAATATTTTGATTTACTTCAAGTTCTGATGTTGTTGAGTTGGTTATAAAATATTCACTTGGAATTTTCATCATCTGAGTGTGTCTTTTCTTTAATTGGCTTGTATTCTTATTTAGTTGTGATATTCATTAGATTAGTATTCATTCCTTTCTTTTCAACTTGAATTTCTACATTTGAGGAGTTCAATGCTTCCATCTCGATAAACCATTATACCTTATTTTCTAACGACTTCTTGTCCTTCTTAAGCTTCTTAGTTGGCATTAGTAATTTTTCACTATGGTTTTTAATTCGAGAAACTTCTTCATTTTGGTCAGTGATGATTTTATCAACTTCCTTTTGCATATTTTGTATTGCTTTTTTACTTTCTCGAAAAATTACTTTTGAGATATCTTGTATTTCTTCTGGTTTTACTAAATTTGAATTCAATGTAATGTCTTGTAGTGTTATTGTTTTCTTCTTGTAGGAAAATATCATTTTTTTTCATATTTAGGATAAAATATCCCAGTGATTCCATTCAGGGTGAACCAAGAATAACGTCACCTTGATGGCTCCATAGGGATCAAACTGAGAATTGCGATACAAATGTATAATCCCAAATGTTTATTTGTAATTCGGTTATGTCATATTGTTTTTTATTCCAATAGTCTAATATTTCAATTACATTTGACTTAGGAATCACCAATTGGTTAGAAATACTAGGGTTTATATAATTTTCCTCTTCGGTGAGAGAGATAAAAATAGTAATATCTTTTCTTGCAAGAGTCCCCTTAATTATAAATAGCATTAGAGCATAAGTTAAAGAAATGTTTGGAAATCTTCCTTCCTTTTTTTCTGAATTAGACTCCATTTTTCCCTTCGATCAAAATACCTTAATATTTTTCTTTTAATACTTTATTATATAGGGTATTATTTTTATAACACCTCTCTTTACTTGTAGAAGAATTTTTGTTATTGTTCCTTTTTTAATTTCAAAAATATCCTTTTATGAATATTCTCCCTTTCTTTTTTAATCCATTTATGACTTAGGTATTTCTATTTTTTTATATCCTTAGGTACTTTCATTTTATTTTTATTTTTAAGTTAACTTATCTTGTTATAATTGTAAATACCTTTGTAGCCTTGATTCTTTTTTAGAAGTGGTTCACGGGTGCCCGTTACATCCATGGAAAATCTAGGTAGATCAACCTCAAAGGGAATCTTTTAAATCCCATCGGCCAGACTAACAGGACCTAACCCCAAGGGCATCGAGGAGAATTGACCCTCTGACCTCCCAATCAGCAGGGTACTTAACAACAGGGACTTGACTAGTGGAGCTAACCTTGGGGTTTTACCTTTGTAGCCTTGATATATATCTATATATATTATATATATATATATATATATTATTATATATATATATATATATATATTAGATATATATAACTTCCTCAAACCTTTTTAAGATACTTATACAACTTTGTATTGTAATGTTATAAATATTATTTTTTTTTATACCAATGTTACAAAAAAAGTTTGTAAATGATATGATACCAATGTAACAAACAAAGTTCATACTCTGCAATAATCTTCAGAATACTTGGTACACGAAGACATCCATTGAGGATAAAAATATATATATTGAATAGTATATAAAAGAATTGATGTGAGATGTTTACAAATGAGGTCAAGATCCTACTTATATACCTAAGCAGGTACCCCTTCACGAATGGTCATGTCCTTAGAGACATGCCTTTTCAATACTAGTTACTAGTTAATTAATAATTATTTATTATTATTGTTTACATTGTTTGTATTTATTTTTATATAAATTATATTCACAACATAGGCGGAAAAACTGTAGCTCTTCATAGAAGCAAAAGGAAAATTGGTAAAAAACTGCCTCATGGTCTATCTCCATGCCTGAAACTCGAGATGCCTATATGGGCTATGGCTATAAAATGAAAAGGTAAACCAAGATAACAAAGGATATAGAAACACATGCTACTTCCTTATATGTGTAGATGCCTTCTTTACTTCGCATCCAAATGTTGGCACAAGCATCACTCACTGAATATGGATACAGAGCTCAAGTTGTCGATGCTTTAATTACATATACTGAGTAAACAATAGGGACTATGGGCTATTCCATTTGAACAATATATCAATTGACTCTTACACATGCTTTCAAACTAGCAAGGATGATTTGACCTTCCTTAATTTACTAGGTAAAACATTTTGGTATTTATATTAATGTAACTATTATCCAACATTGTCATATTAATATTAACATGTTCTAATATTAATATTTTTTTCGAGAGGCACTCTCCAGCCCATTATGGTAGATATGTTGTAATGTAATGTAATGTAATGTAATGTAATGTAATGTAATGTAATGTAATGTAATGTAACATGTTGAGAATTCTAGGGAAACTAGATTAGGTGATTTCTCTTATTCTAATAACTACTTGTGATGTATTTTTACTTAACTTGATTAGATTCTTCTTTCACTTTATTATAATAAGTTTTCTTATCATCAAATATATATCAAACAATAAAGAACAATGAGACAAGAGGGCACAAGATATAGGTGATCATCCAGGGCCAAAGCCTCTCCTCTGTAGATGAAAACGCATAATAGCTCTTCTTATATAACTTCAAATGATGAATTCCAAGACCTATGACTCTTGACCAAGACCCCTCCAGGACCAAGTACGACCTCTTCTTGATGAGCTTTTTCTTCCACAAAGTCAACTTCAGTCAAACTGTCCTTCCAACAGTTATTTGCTTCCTCTTTGACCTCAATTTTAGACTTGAAATTTTTTACTCTGATTCTCGGCCCTCCTGTAGCAACCCTAGTTCTCACGTGTGATAATAATATGGTAGAAATGGTCTCTCTTATCCTTCGCATGGGAAAAAATTCCTTCTTTAATAATTCAGCTTGTATACTAGAGTGAAACTACACCAAAAATTGACTTCATGTAGGGGTCGTGACTGAGCCTTGTTGCAGTTGTAAGAATGTACTAATTTTCTCTTTGCACATGTGAAAAATTCAGCCCAAGGATAGTAGAAAACTCAGATTCTTTCTTCTTTGAATCTTCTTCTTCTTTGTTGGATTAAAATCTTCTTATCTTCTCTTTTCAAAACTTGTGTGTGCTTCTTGGATGCTCTTAAAAGTGGTCAACTAACCTCTTATATATATGCTTCTAGAGAGCCTCATTAGGCCAACATGTCATCTCTAGGAGGCCAACTTCTGATCCTTTGAAGGATGACTTGTTGTAGCACTATGAAAAGGTATTGGAGGGTCTTTGACTCTATTTTGACTAAAATAAATTTTTATTTACAATATGTAACATTCCCCAAAGGGTCTTCCATACATGACAATGACTCTTATGGATTGTTGGCTCAAAGACAAGCCCTAGATGCACTCAATGGGTTCTTTACCTATAAATAAAATAACCTTGAGCATGAAACCCATGTCTCAAGAATGACAATAATAATTTTATTTTTTTATTTACATCAAATACATAAAATCATGATTAAATATGTCATTATGAAGACCGAACCTAGTTACATATTTCAACACTCTCTCTTAACAAGGGAGGTATTCATAATCCATACAAGGTACTTTAACATTCTCAAACTAAAGAATACTCATAAGAAGAGTCATATTGGTAAGCCATCTCATAAGCTACTTCCTTAGCTTATGTTGTAGCATATAATGATACCAACCAACATTATCACATAGTAAGGCCTTGACTAATAACTTTTCCTCTCCATAAGACCAAAGCACAATGCTACTGAGACTAATGACTGATAGACACCATCATCATTGTCCCTCAAGGCACATACCCCACCTGGGTGTTCATAGGGTATGTCCTTTTAGGAAAATTCCTATCTTGGAATAACACATCCTCAAGGAATTTCTTCTTCGACTACTCTTACCTATTGGATTCCCTACCACATCATCAAAGAGTTTTTGGGTTGTGTGATATTATTTCCACGACCAGCCCATGTGCAGGGGGGCAACAAACCCCCCTATACATTGCGTGAGGTGCTACCGAGGGGTCACAGGGGGGGTTGCTACCCCCTTGTTGGGGGGAATCGCCCCCCTGCATGGGGTCTATGGCAACACACCGAGAATTTTTTTTTGACCCTATATTAGGTGGGCGGACCTACCTATGGTTTTGTGCATGGATTTTGCACATGGTTTTGGGCGCAATGGTTTTCGGTCCATGGTATTTTGTAGATCTGGTCAAGGAAATTATGGTTATGTTCTAATCATGGGTTAATGGATGCTTTGGCATGTATATATATGTATTGTAACATTGAAACGAACATAATGAAAAATCAATCTAGTAGTCCCGGTTTATGGATCCAGGGGACAATCTTTGTGTATATTTGTTTTATTTGTTATTCTCTTGCCATTGTTTATATTCTATTATTTAGAATTCATATGCAGGTAATTTTTATACAGGGTTAAAACCTACATTTGGTATCAGAGTTGTTTTGGATTCAAGGGGACACCTTTGCTGCTGAGGGGTTTTGCTCGGGCCTGTGGTAGACCCTGTTCAGTGGGAGATCTGTGGGATCGATTCTTATGGTGAAAGAAGATGGTTAGCAGTGGAAAGATAGAGATTGAGAAATTTAATGGTTAGAGTTTTGAGTTGTGGAAACTCAAGATGGATGATTTGCTAGTGGATAAAGATCAATGGATCATAGTAGATCTAGGTACTAAACCAACGACAATGTTGAATGAAGAAGAGAAGAACTTGGTTCAGAAGGAAAAAGCACAAGACGATTGTGTGTTTTAGATTTAGTATTGCTGAATGTATAAGGGAAAGCTATGGAAAAGGCTTTGTGGGACAAGTTAGGGACTTTGTACCAATCTAAGTCTCTAGTGAATAAATTGTTCCTACAGAAAACATTGTATAACCTGAGGATGAAAGCTGGAGACTCGGTGATAGAGCATTTGAATGCATTTAATATTGTGTTAAGATAGTTATTATCTATTGATATTAAAATTTCAAATGAAGGTAAGTGCATCAGTTTGTTATGTTCTCTACCAGATTCGTGGGATAGTATGGCTATTGTAATAGGTAGCAATGCAATTGCCTTGTAGTTTAAAGAAATAGTTTCATCCTTGCTGACAGAGGAAACAAGATGGAAAAATATGGAGAGCCAAAATGGTGATGCCTTGTCTGTACGAGGACGGTCCCAGAACAGAAACAACAATAAGTCCTCGAGTGGGAGATCTAAATCTAGAGGGAGATATAAATCTCCAGGAAAACCTATAAATGTGTGCTGGAAATGCAGAAAGGGAGGGAACTACAAAAGGGATTGTAAATCTAAAGCTCCTGAGAAAGGAAAGGGATCTAATGATTCTCCTACTACAGAGCCAAAACCACCTCAGATGAAGGTGGGGATGTGTACTTGGATTCTTCTTCAAGTACACATGTATATCATGAGGCATGGTTGATTGACTCAAGTGCATCCTTTCACTTCACTCCCCATAGAGAGTGGTTTTTCGAGTATGAGAAATATGATGGTGGTGATATCTTCTTACGGGATGACAGGAAGGCTAGAATAATTTTTCGTGGAAAAATCAAGTTGAAGTTGCAAGGTGGAAGGATTAGAACATTTCCAGGTGTTCTGCATATTCCTGCATTAGCCAGAGATCTGATTTTTGTAAGCAAGATGGATGATGCAAGGTGTAAAAATATTGTTCGAGAGAGATACCTGCAAGATGGTTCAGGGAGAACTAGTATTGATGTGGGGAGTTTGGATTGGAACTCTGTACAAGTTGCAAGATAGCACTTTTATTGATGGGTGCAATAGTTCTGTGGTTCTTGAAAGTGGAGCAGAAAATATAGTGGTCTTTGGAGAAAATACCATGCTATGGCATCAAAGGCTTGGACAACTTGGAGAGAAGGGCCTTCGAATACTTCATGGTAAAGGTATGGTAGAAGGTATGGTAGAAGGTATGTCTAATAGCTCTCTAGATTTTGATTTCTATGAAAATTGTGTATATGGGAAGAAGAATCGGTTGAGTTTCCACTCTGGTGTTAAGAGGGCGAAACAAATATTAGATTTTGTGCACAGTGATGTGTTTGGTCTAGTGTCGGTTCCATCACTGGGTAAGTCTATGTACTCTGTATCATTTATAGATGAATTCTCAAGGAATACATGGATATATTTCCTCAAGAAGAAATCTGAAGTCTTTGACAGGTTTAAATAATTTAAGGCTCTGGTGGAAAACTAGATAAAGAAGAAGATAAAGGTGTTGAGGACAAATAATAGTGGTTTTGCAAGAAGGAATTTGAAGAGTTCTGTAAGAAGTATGGTATAGCATGGAAGAATACTACTCCATACACCTAAGAAAAATGGAGTTGTAGAAAGAATGAACAAGACGTTAATGGAAAGGGCAAGAAGCATGCTTAGTGGTGTCAGGTTAGGATAAGAATTTTGGGTAGAGGCAGTGGAGACTACATGTTACCTGGTCAATGGATCACCTTCATTAGCATTGGAGGATAAGACTCCACAAGAGGTATGGACTGGTAAGAAACCTTCTCTTTCACATTTGAGGGTATTTGGATGTGATGCATATGTACATGTTCCAAAGGAGAAAAAAACAAAGTTGGATGGTAAATCTGAAAAGTGCATCTTTATTGGGTATAAGGATGGTTTAAAAGGTTATAAGCTTTGGAACCCAGTATTAAGGAAGGTTGTGTACAACCAAGATGTGGTGTTTAGAGAGGTGAAATATGTTATTAAACATGAAGCCCTGCCAAAGGAATATGAGAATATAAAGTTTGAGCTAAAGGAGGAAGAATCAGACTCTACACTAGAAGAGGAATCTGAAGATGAAGAGCCACAAATTCCGATTGTGAGAAGATTAGTTCAAGAAAGAAGGAAACCAGAAAGGTATAGACCATCTACTTGTTGTTCAAATTTTTCTTTATATATTACTGATGATGATCCCAGAACTATGAAGGAAGCAATAGATTCAGAGGATGGAAACTCTAGAAAGAGGCTATGGTTGATGAAATGTCATCTTCACACAAAAAAGAGGCTTGGGATCTGGTGGAGTTTCCAGCTGGAAGGAAACCCATTGGAAGCAAATGGGTGTTCAAGAAGAAGATGAATGTAGAAGGAAAGGTGGAGAAATACAAATCTCGTTTGGTATCAAAAGGTTATCCCCAAGTGCGAGGAATTGATTTTGGTGATATTTTTTCTCCTGTTGCCAAGGTTGCTTCTATTAGATTACTTTAATTTTTTGTTGTTGATTTTGATTTTGAGTTAGAACAGATGGATGTGAAGACAACATTTCTTCACGGGGATCTGGAAAAAGAGATCTACATGAAGCAACCTGAAGGCTTTGCAGTGAAGGGTAAGAAAGAACTGGGATGCAAGTTAAAAATATCTTTGTATGGGTTAAAACAGTCGCAAAGGATGTGGTATCAGAAATTTGATACATTTATACGGGGATTTGGCTTCACCAGAAGAAAAGAAATTCAATGTGTGTATTTTAAATTAATTGGTAACCGTGTTATTTATTTGGTCTTGCATGTGGATGATACATTGCTGGTTGGAAATGACAAAGGAATTATCCATGATTTGAAGACCAAATTGTCCTCCAAATTCGACATGAAATATATTGGTGTTGAAACTATATTTTGGGCATGGAAATTAAATGAGATTGGGCAAAGAGGAAGCTCTAGTTAAACCAGAGGAAGTATGTCGAGACAATACTGAAAAGGTTTAATATGTAGGATAGTTGTAAAAAAATTTCTACTAATCAGCTAGCTCACTGATATCATGCAGCAATTTCATTTGCAGATCAAACTGATATATGCAATGTACTAAAGCATAATACTAAATATACATCTACCATAAACTTTGCGGAAGCTAATCAACCATGAGAAACATCAAGCATGAACCCATATAATTGATAAGAAGGAATCAATCACACATAACACAGAAGAATTTATCCAGGAAAAGCACCAGCCTAAAACCCCATCTCTGTATTATCAATCAAGTTGAAATCCTCAACAACATACAAAAAGAGTCAGCTCAAAAGTTATCCTGCTCTCTCTGTACTCTGATGATGTAGCTCAAGGACTACCTAGCCCTGTATATAAAGGTTGCACCTCAGGTCCAAGCTCCTATTTCCTTGTGCAGTTTTGATTGAGGTCCAATTACAAAACACATGTAAATTGGCCTGATCATACCTGCTATCAACCTCAAGTCCAACTACGCAGTACTTGAGGACTCAAGTTCCTCCTGCATGCAAGGAATACTTACTAGAAATATCCTACAAACTGACAGAACACTGTCCCACCATCTGATCTCAACTGGGTCTTTGCCTGAACTGCCATGCATTAGTTATCCATGAGAGAATACTTAGTTATATGAAAATAATAGTTGTCACATGCACGCAAGCATCAACAAACTATATCTCATTAATTTAACAACTTCTTAAATTAATCTAACTGAACTTGACTAAGTTAAACTAAGTCAATTGATTACAACTCAATATTACAACTCACCCTTATCTCTTTAACTGATGGATAAATTCATAAATTAATAGATAAATTGTTGCATGTCCTCACATAGACTTCAAGTTTGTTTTTCCTTAACTAATTAACTCAAGATGAATTAATTAATTAATTTTCAAACTGTTGTTAATATCAAATTTGAATTTTACTTCCTATTTTAGTCTAGGGACTGACTAAAAATAGGAATCCATCATGAACTGCTAAAAATAGAAATTCTATTTTTAGCACTTCCATTTTTCATTCCCTATTGCCCAATCGAGCACTGGTACCAAAATTGCTATTTTTAGCACTTCTATTTTTAGCATTTCTTGTTGCCATTTTCAACAATAGTAAACCGATGAAGGTTCCTATTCCTATAGGTGTACAATTATTTGCTAAACAATGTCCCAAGACACAAGAAGAGGAAGAGGACATATTCGATGTTCCATATTCAAGTGCAATCGGTAGCCTGATGTATGTGAGGGTCTGCACCAAACCAGACATTACACATGCAGTGGGAGTATTGAGCGGGTTTATGTCAAAACCAGGGAGGGATCATTGGACAATAGTGAAGTGGGTTTTCAGGTATTTGTGTGGCACTAGTGATTATGGTGTGTGCTACCAAGGAAGACTAGGATTGGACAGATTTTTGGACATTTGTGGCTTTGTTGATGCAGACTGGGCTAAAGCTCTGGATCAGAGAAGAGCTACAAGTGGATATGTGTTTAACCTATTTGGAGGTGTAGTCAGTTGGATGAGTAAGAGATAATCTATAGTGGCACTTTCAACTACATAGGAAGAATAAATGGCATCCACTTATGCAAGAAAGGAACCAGTTTGGTTGCATAGATTGTGTTCAAGTATAGGGTTAGTACAACGAGATATAAGGATAGATTGTAATAGCCAAAGTGCAATTTCTTGGCAAAGAACCCTGCTTATCATTCAAAGAAAAATCACATTGATGTTCAGTATCACTTTGTGAGGGATATGGTAGAGGAAAAAATGGTGTTGCTGGTAAAGGTGGACACTTTAAGGAATATTGCATATGCATTGACAAAGTCTGTGAGCACTGAGAAGTTCTCTTGGTGTAGAGAAACAACAGGTATTGCAGGATTGGATCAAAGACTAAGCTCTCCTGTGGCCCCCTGTGGAAAGAAAACAACAAGTGAGAGAATGTTGGGTTATGTTATATTCTTTCTACAACTAGCGTTGTCGGGGGGTCACAGGGGGGCGGTAGCCCCCTACACGAGGTTTGGGGAAACGAACCGGGAAAATTATTTTGGACCCTATATTAGGTGGGCGGACCTACCTATTGTTTTGTACATGGATTTCTCACATGGTTTTAGATGTGATGTTTTTCGGTCTGTGGTATTTTGTAGATCTAGTCAAGGGAACTATAGTTTTGTTCTAATCCAGTGTTAATGGATTGGGGTTTGTGGATGCTTTGACATGTATATATATGTATTGTAACATTGAAAGGAACATAATGAAAAATCAATCTGGTAGTCCCAATTTTGGGATCCAGGGGAAATCTCTGTGTATATTTGTTTTATGTGTTATGCTCTTGCCATTGTCTATTTTCTGTTTTTTAGAATTCATATGTAGGTAATTTCTGTACGGGGTTAAAACATACAAGAGTATCATAATCAATCTCAAATTCTTATCCAATCCTCAATTATTTCTTTACAACATGAAGAAAAGAATGATGTGTCTATCTCCCCCACTTAACTGGGGAATATATAATCATTCATATAAAAGGAATATACCTAAAGTCTCTCTTACCCAAGGACTTGTCCAAGGTCCCTCTTAACTAGGTACTTATTACCAACACCAACTATTTTTCTTTGGTGGAGATCATGGTACTATAAACTACTTGGGGCTCCTCCTTTCGATGTCATGAACTTCATCTTCTTCATTAAGGAGCCTTCATCTTCTAGATTCTCTTCATAGGGAATCAATCATTCATCACTTTCCTTTCAACAAAACATAGTGTTGAACCAATAGTCATGTCATATTTCTTTGCATCAGAAAGTGATTCCACATCTAGCTTTTCTTCACATAACTACCTCTTCTAAGTCATGTTTCTTTTAATATTTTCCACCCATTCCATGAGTACTAGTTGTAGGTGATATCTACCACTCTCTTTTGGTAGCCCTATTTCAACCCAACTAGATGATGTTAAAAAACAATGAACATAAAATAAAAGTCACCTTTTATGATGGTCTTTCATCATGACATCTCCTTGGAACATCAACATCCTGCACATTCAAAAGCACATCTCCAATACTTTGAATGTCAAGGGTCTCCTTCATTTACAAGCTTTATCAAAGTATTCATATCTTCTTTATGGAGATGTCACAACTAATGTTGATAATTTATCTTATCTTACATGACTATCCAAATTTTACAAATGTCTGAAAAAACACATGATATAGACATCCAAACCACCTGTGCTATCCATCAGGGGTGAAATCCAAGAGATAAGGGATTGTTTCAAGCATATCTAAACTAGGAACAAGAAAATAGGTAGTGGAACAGCTTGCCTCTAAAACCAAGGAAACTGATACATTCAGTTTTAAACGACTTTTCACTAATGTATCTACCCCCTCATGTTATTTTACATCAAATTTACATCATTTACCATGAAAAATTTATTGCTGAAGGGACTAGGCGAAATTTCACTTTTATGCAAAATTGACAAAATTTGCTTGATGCGCAGTGCCCTGAGCCTGATGCACAATGCCGCTTCAAGGTTACTTTTGGAGGCTTTTCGCTCATCCAAATCAAGCCCAAGATAGCTTGTTGGAAAGCCCTGCTTGTCTAAATTTTGGAACACTTTGAATTTTCTGATTTGGAAGTCATTTGCCCCCTCAAAAGTGGATTATTCCAAGACTGGTTCCCGTGTGTCCAAAAAGTGGCAAAGAGGGCACTTTTTGAGTGTTGTTTTCCCTTTTGGTGACTCAGATCTTCTCCAAAATTGATGAAATTTTCTGGGTTTGGTTTTTTTTTCATGTTGAATCCAAAAATATAGGCCATTTGGCAAAATAGTGAGCTAATCCAATACCAGAATTTCCTGCGTTACCTAATTCAAAAAATCAAAATTTACAATTTTTTTCCAAAATCTACCCAGTTTTGGCTCAAATGTACATTGGTTACTTTTTTGGGAAAGTGTAACATTAGCCAAGATCTCAAGTTTGTCACCCCTCATTTTGCTTCTTAAGGCCCTCCTCGATCTTGCCTTAAGGTGCTTAATTCTCATGTTACCTATCTTATTCTGGGTCAAGTAATGGTAGGCCATATGCCTAAGCATCTTTCTGTCTCCATTGGCTTTATTTAGAAGACCCTCAAGGTGGATATTTACCCTCGCAAGCCATATTTATCTCTCATTAACCACTTCTTGTTCAACTGGAATCAAGGGAACATGATGCTTCTCTACCATTTCACAAAAATCAAAACATGACTGATGTCTAAAACATGTGGTGGCTAGTGGGCAAGCAAGGAGTTCACTCATGTTGATAGGTTCCTTCCTGATGATTTTTCCACCTTTATGAGTCTTCCTTTGCTGCAAATTTATTTCTCTTGAGCTATCACTAAGTGTGCCTCTTCAAAATCTGATTAACTGCCTCTTTCCATGCTTGTCTCTATGAGATAATGTGGTGATGATATGGTGAACAATAATAATGGGTCGGGACAAAGAAAATGGAACAATAGTAACAAATTGGGGTAGGGGAATGAAGGGAAGGATTTGGGGAACTAGGGTTTTGATTTATGAGGGACTTAGGGTTTAATAAAGGGGATTAGTTTCTTAGAGTAATAGGGAAAGGAAAAATAGGACCAAGGGTAGTTTTAGTGCAATGAAGTTTGGAAAAGGGACAAAGGATGTTGGTTTTGCAAAGATGTGAAGGTTTTTCAATGAGGTGAAATAGAGTATGGAGGCAAGCTAGGGCTTTGATTTTAGGAAGCAAAACTAAAGAACAAAACATGAAAAAGACTTATCAGCTTAGGATATATGAACACTTACTTGTAGCAGGTGAATGCAGCATTTGGGAGAATTTGAGATGAATTTGAGTGAGTTTGAAACCTCCCTGGTTAATGCATAGTGCACTGAGCCCAATGCACAGCGCCTGCCTGATGCGCAGTGCCAATGTATTTTTACACAAGAAAAAGTCGCCTAATGCACAACGCCCCTCTGATTCGTAGTTCCTTTTTGCATATGAATTTTGAAGTCCTTTCTAGTGTCAAAATTGGGCATGCGATATCTCTTTGGAAAGCTTGTCAAGTCTACTTTCCATAACATCTTGAATTTTTAAATTTGGAGTTCATTTGCCATGTCAAAAGTCAAATCTCCCAAGACTGGTAAAAATGTGCAGAAGGCGACTGCCTGAATGCAAAGTATTGTTGCAGTCAACTTTTGAAGGTCTTCCGCAACTCCAAATTGAGATCATGATAACTCATGGGAAAGCTCTCTCTATCTCGATATCATTTAAATCATCAAGCAAGTAATTGGAACATCCCAGCTAGGTTAAATATTGATTTTTCCAACGTCACTCCAGAAGTGCAACAATCCTCCTAAGGCCAATGATGTTTTCGAAATTTCTCCCAAACCATGAAACCTGTGTAAAAAATGAAAGTGTTTTTTCTTCGTGGGTCAATGGTGGACAAAAACCTCTCTCATTTTTGTCAAATTCATCTTTTCTTGCTCAGAAACATAGTTTGAAGAAAACCTATCCCGATATGTAGAACAGGGGATTTGTAGAAATGAAGGGAAATGAAGGGGATGAGGGGCTTCTAAATTATTTAGAAAATTTTGGGAAGTAGGGAGGGATTTTAAGAAGTAGGGGAAAGTGGAATTTCAAATATTGAGTGAGGGGAAGGGATCCAAAAGGGAAAAACACAGGCCTAACCTAGAAAATTGTCAAATTGTAGCAATAAGCTAGGGTTTGTGGGAAAATGATGAATTTGAGGGATATCAGTGATGGGAAGCATTTAAGAAGGTATATTAAGGACAAGGAAAGGTGTATGAGCATCAGGATACAAGTTTTGTTGATCATTTGGCCATCCAAGAAAAGTTACCTTCAAAAACCTAAGAGAGTAAAATGGGCCTTACCCAAGTACAACTAAAGCACAAACAAGGTGTAAAATGACCCATTGGAACATGAACTAATGATGAAAAATCTTTTGATGATGGTACACTCAGCTGAATGGTGACATGGACCAATACTTGGAAGACTTTGGGAGTGAAAACAAATCCTAGACCTAATACCCAGTGACCAAATTTTACTTGAAGACTCACTGAAATGACAAAATTTGACCTTGACACCCTAAAATCACTTTGTAAGAGCATGTTTGATCACTGGTGGAAGGCTTCAAAGAATGACACTAACATTGGCTCCATTGGGGATGGTAACTCCTTGGAGGTGCCAAGAACACCGTAGACCAAGTAGCCTTATCCATTGGGCATGGAGTCAAAAACACAAACTGAAATGGATGACTGAAAATTGACGACTCAAAGACACAAATTGACTTGAAACTGAATCAATACTAAAACACAACTAAAAAACTAGAATATATGCTCAAAATGGAGCTTATTTAATAAAACCTACTCTAACTATTCCATTCATCACCTAATCATGTGAAATGAAACAACCAATGCAACCAAGTAAGCATTCTAGTTGTTGTTTGAATTCTCCACAAGCGCTTTCTTATGAACAACAAGAGAGAACTACTGAAAGGCAACTTCCATGAAAACTTGTAAACAAATCCATCGAATAATATGGATTCTCTATCAGACTCCAAAAATACTGCATAAGGATCTTGAAATGCATGTGCACTAGGACTTAGCTCATCTGATGGATTACTTTTCTCCTCCTCATACCATGAATGCAAACTTTCATCTAAGCTTTGTGACGAGACTCCTGCTAAAAATGACAAAGAAACCAACTGTAGGATCAAGTTTGTATCAATACTTGTTTCAATATCACAGTGAGCTAGTGGAGAAGGACTTTGACTGTAGACATCATCCAACACATCAGCTATTGGATCGTGAAAAACTTAAAAAGACTATTGCAACCCATTTTCAATTGGTTCCAATGAGATGGCATGATTTTCTATAGGCTACGCATCCTTTATTGAAGATATACTATGCAAATTCCCCTTCAAAAACTGAAATGATTCGAAACATAATGGTACGAAATCATTTTGCATCATTTGGTCATATGTTCTAGCTTCCAAGTCTTCATCTACAATCTGACATTCAGTGGTATTCGAGGGCTGCAAATCTAAATATGAGAAGTCTTGAACAAGGATTTCATTTCCCTCTAGATGGTCAAGATCAGAACTTATCGACGATTGATTTTTGATTACACGAAATTTGTCTCTGATGATTTGAAATGAAGAAAAAAAAAGGAAAAGATCCTTCACTTACTTCAAAATTTGTTTCACTTTCCTCCTCACTTCCATAGCTGATATGCATCAGTCGATCATTGTATTCGAGTTGCTTAAAGTAGACTTCCTCCTTCCACAAACTAGCTGATGATTTATCTCCAAAACTAGCTTATGTTTGGAGGACATAATCATCATCATATTAATCAAACTAAGGCAAACCATCAGTAAAAAACACATCATCAAGCATACATGTCATATCAACATATCTCACTTCTCCAAAATGATCAATAAAACAATCATTATTGGATCTATGACAACTAGGATAAGAAAGAAAATGTTTTGGATCAGAAACTTGTTCCTCTCCAATCAGCGAGCCATGGTTTTGGACATTATACTCATTCCTTGTGGTCATATTTTGCATCATCTCTTCCACTGCACTTACCAAAATTTCGAGCTTTACCTCTAAAGGTGTTGATTCCTCTGGATCTATGTTCTTCATCTCTTCTTCTTTCAGCTTTGCCCTTCTGATCAACAAATTAGCCTCTACATCTACTGCACTGTTTTGCATCTCTTCAAGTGATGCAAGGTTCCTTTCTCTCAGCTGAAACTCCATTTCCAGATCAAAAGCATCCAAGTAGTGCAAGAGAGCAGATCCGGGAGGAGGTATTATATTAATCGGCATAAAAAATTAGACTTGGTTAAATCTGGCAGAAAATTGTTGTACTGTCCCCCCTGGCAATCTTTTTCGCTGGTTATACTCTTCTATAATCAAGAGAGGGTTTTGTCTTACCACCCACTTGTCAAGGAAAACTTTGACGAACTACTGGAAATCTGAAATGCTCGCATCAGGCAGGGTTTTGAACCAACTCTTGACTTTGCCTTGCAAAGAAAGCGAAAAAACCTAATACTGACATCTTCTTCATCAACTTCAAAAAGTTCAAGAAAAGACTTAAAATTCAGTACATGTCTCTCAGCAGTAATGTTGTCACATTCACCATCAAATCTTGGTAGATATAGGTAATGATTTTTAGGGAAAGCATGGGATATAGGGGGTAAAATCAGAGGCTTGTATCTATTTGGAATTTTACAAGGTATAGGAATATGTACAGAAGGTGTAGAATCAGTCTTTGTCTCTTGAGGCTCATCAGTTTGAAGATGACCATCACAAGATCATTCAAAAGAAGGGTCTTGATCAAGATCAAAGGCATGCACATATTTGGTATTCACAATCTTCAAAGGGATGGAATCAAATGCAGATCTAGGATCTTTCCTCAAATACAATATACTTTGTAAAGCCTTCTTGGCATTCTCAAGAAAAGAGAAGAAAAATAAAGAACGTAATGTCTTGGATGAAATTCCAACTTGAATACCTAATCTTTCCATATTGTCCTTTCATGTTTCTGTTGGTCAGGTTCATCCTCTAGTGGAGCCCTTGGATCTGATCTCAAACCTGATTTGGAGTTGCCAGGTGAATGATTTCAGCCTTCCTATGTCTAATTGTTGTCCACCATCAACAATCAGAACTGAACTTGATACATTTTGTTGAGGAACATAAAACTACGTTCCCCAGTATGGTCGCCACTATGTTAGTGCCTAAATCTACCTCAGGCTGAAAGAAGGTAGGTCTAGGGTAACATCAAACCATGCTTAACCTGGTACCTAGCCCTACCAGGTCGAGAGAGGGCTCTCTCCTTGTCAATCTCAATTATGATATCAGCAACTAGGGCTTGAGATGACTGAAATGAATGCTGATTTTAGGCTAGGTATGGTAGATCAGAGAATTTTGTTTGATTTTAGGTTTTGGTTGTTGGATCAATTGGAGAAGGTAGATTGGGTCCGGGAAATCAACTCAGGGATACAGTCATGTCCTGTGGAGCAAGGTAGACAAGGGTTTATGTACTAGAAATGGATTGAGATGGTAGATTAAGATAGTTGAGGAGTTAAAGAGGGCATAAAGAAACTATGAATCATCTTCAAACAGTGAAAACATTGAAAACCAAATGTATTCCCAAGACAAAGCACTGTAAATTAGTGTATTTTGTCTATTCACCTTGATTCATTTAGTTTAGAAGAGAGAGAGAGATGTGGATACATATAAAACATCATAAAAACTCATTACAAAAAAGAAACAATACATAAACTCAATGTCACAAGAATCCCACAAAAATAGCTATGAAACTTGGTTTTATTCCTTGCCAAACTGCTGATACAAATGTTCAATGAGTCCAACACTTCTGTCAAAGTCAAACCTTTACAAATGACTGAAAAAACACATGATATAGACATCCAAACCACCTGTGCTATCCATAAGGGGTCGAATCCAAGAGAAAAGGGACTGTTTCAACCATATCTAAATTGGGAACAAGAAAATAGGCGATGGAACAATTTGCCTCTAAAACCAAGTAAACTGATACATTCAGTTTTAAACCACTTTCCATTGATGTATCTACCCCCTCATGTCAGTTTACATCAAATTTACATCATATTACATCATTTACCATGCAAAATTTACCAAGAAAAGAAAAAAAAAGTCAACTACTGAAGAGACTAGGCGAAATTTGACTTTTAGGCAAAATTGACAAAATTTGCCAGATGCATAGCGCCCTGAGCCTGATGCGCAATGCCGCTTCAATGCTACTTTTGGAGGCCTTCCACTCATCCAAATAAGACCCAAGATAGCTTATTGGAAATCCCTGCCTATCTAGTTTCTGGAACACTTTGTAGTTTCTGATTTGGAGGTCATTTTCCCCCTTAAAAGTGGATTCTCCCAAGACTGGTTCTTGTGTGTCCAAAAAGTGGCAGAAAGGGCACTTTTGAGTGCTTTTTGCCCTTTTGGTGACCCATATCTGCTCCAAAACTGATGAAATTTTCTGGGTTTGGTTGTTTTTTCATGATGAATCCAAAACTACAAGTCATTTGGAAAAATAGTGCGCCAATCCAATGTGCAGTGCTGGTGGCGCTGCGCATCCACTGGAATTTCCTATGTTACCTAATTCAAAAAATCAAAATTTACAAAATTTTTCCTTAATTTGCCCAGTTTTGGCTCAAATGTACTTCATTGGTTACTTTGTTGGGAAAGTGTAACATCACTCAATATCTCAATTTTGTCACCCCTCTTTTTGCTTCTTAAGGCCCTCCTTAATCTTGCCTTAAGGTGCTTAATTCTCATGTTACCTATCCTATTCTGGGTCAAGTAATGGTATGTAGGAATTTACAGGGTAAGTTCCTCAGATAGAACACCAGAAGGACACCGCTCACAAACAGATCACAGATCAATACACCAGTATTTTGACGTGGTTAAAACCCTCAGAGAGGGAAACAGTCCACGGCCTGCGCCAACGTGGCTACTACAGGCAATTTATTAATAAAAGAATGAAAATTTACATAAGCTTCTCTCATGCACGGTTAACCTACAAATGACCCTCCATGCGCTTTAAATAGAATTCATGGACCAATCGGGTGTCAAGCCACGGATCAAGTGTCGGTAATACCGAGGAGAGAATGAACCGTCGGATCACTACATATCGTGACCGTCGGATTGTAAGTTACAAAATGTACAACGGTAAAGAAACACACTTTACCTAACTCTAACCTAACTCTATACTATACCAAGTTGAACTTAACTATTCCTATGTGTCGGAATATCCTAACATCCCCCCTTAAGAACAACTTGGGATAGGATTGAAGTATTTACAAATATGACACAATAGGAGAAGGAAAGAGGCACTAGAGCCTATCCCCCCTTAGTGACAACTTCCTGAACTCCAACCATAAATCGAAGTTTAGTAAACTTCGCCTCTGTGAGAGCCTTTGTAAAGATGTTTGCAAATTGATCATCTGTTGAACAATATTGCACTTCAAGAACATGGTCATGGATGAGCTTTCTGATGAAGTGCATGTGTAGTTCAATGTGTTTGCTGCGCTGATGCTGAACTGGATCTTTGCAAAGCTGAATGACACTTTGATTATCACACCAAAGTGTAGTCGGATGCTGTTGTTGAAAACCAAACTCTGATAGGATCTGACGAAGCCACAAGGCTTCCTTACTAGCTTCTACGGCACCATGATACTCTGCTTCTGCTGACGAAAGAGACATGGCAGCCTGTTTCTTACAAGCCCATGTAATAGGTCCTGAACCAAGAGTGAAGACATAACCGGCAGTAGACTTCCGATCATCAGGGTCACCAGCCCAATCAGAATCAGTGAAACCAACTAATAGAGGAGCTGCTTTGGCACTGTAATGAATTCCAAACTGTATTGTACCTCGAACATAACGAAGTATTCTTTTAGCTGCTTTCCAATGACTTTCACGGGGGTTTTGCATAAAACGAGCAACAAGGCCAACAACAAAGGAAAGGTCAGGACGAGTATGGGTTAAATACAAGAGTTTTCCTACAAGTTGACGTTATAAGGTAGCATCAACTTCAGGAGAAGTACAAGAGACTGAAAGTTTGACTCCAGACTGAAAGGGAGAAGGAGCTGGCTTACAATCTTCCATGTGAAAATGACGAAGAATATCACAAGAATACTTGGACTGGGAAAGGGAAATACCCTCCTTGGATTGCAAGACTTGAAGACCGAGAAAATAGTGTAAGTGTCCTAAGTCTGTCATTTCAAATTTCTTTTTAAGGCTGGACTTCACATGGTTTATAAGGTTGGGATCACTACCAGTAAGAATATGATCATCAACATAAAGAACAAGAATGATAAGAGAGTTGCCCGCTTTCTTGGTGTAGACAGTATTGTCAGAATGACACCTAGAAAAGCCAGATTCTAAAAGAAAGTTATCCATTTTGGCATACCAAGCCCGAGGAGCTTGCTTGAGACCATAAAGAGATTTCTTAAGTCGACATACAAGGCTGGAGTCTGTTTGGATGAAGCCAATGGGTTGTTCCATATAGATTTCTTCATGGAAGTCCCCATGCAAGAAGGCAGATTTAACATCCATCTGATGGACTTCCCATTTTAAAGAGGCAGCAAGGGAAAGAACAAGGCGGATAGAGTTCATTTTGGCAACAGGGGAGAAGGTTTCAGTGTAGTCAATGCCTTCAACCTATAAAAAACCCTTAGCAACAAGACGATCTTTGTGTTTATCAACTTTCCCATCTAGTCCATACTTAGTTTTGTAAACCCATTTACATCTAACAAGTTTGCATCCCTTTGGTAGAGGAACAAGATCCCATGTATCATTTGCCAAAAATGAATGATATTCTTCATTTTATAGCTGCTTCCCAATGTGGATGGCCTGAAGCTTCTGCAAAAGTGTGAGGATCATGATTTACTGGAGCCTGAGCCAGTAAAGAAGAGGCTCTTTCAAACTTAGAACGTGTACGTCGTTGATCTGTAGGATCACCGGCAAGATCACCTGCTGCATCCCGAGTAGCATGGACCCATCTTGGAAGTTGAGGATCCTTAGAAGGTGGGGGAGGATTGTCATCCTCACTTTCATCATCTGAAGAAGAAATGTTTTCAAAAGTAGAAGAGATAGGAAGAGGTGGCACATCCGCCGGACTAGGCTCGCAGGCCGATTTATTTTCATCAAATTTGACATCTCTTCTAATGATAACATTTTTGAACTTAAATGGAATAAGTCTATAACCTTTTACATCTTCAGAATATCCAACAAAAGTACATTTCTCACTCTTAGGTTCTAAAGCTTTATGCTTTTCATCTGGAATATGGGCACATGCTTCACTTCCAAAAATACGAAAGTGACTTACATCTGGTTTAATGGAACTCCAAGCTTCTTCTGGAGTGATATTCTTTAGAACCTTAGTAGGAGTGCGATTTATTATATAATTTGCACAATTAATTGCTTCGGCCCAAAAACTAAGACTGAGTCTTTTAGATTGCAGCATACAATTAGCCATTTCCTTTAAGGTGCGATTTTTCCTTTCAGCTACACCATTTTGTTGTTGAGTGTATGGAACAGTATGTTGCATTTGAATTCCATTTTCGGTGCAAAAGTTGATGAATGTGTTTTTAACATATTCTCCACCATTATCAGTTCTTAGCTTAAGAATTTGATGTCCAGATTGTTTTTCAACAAAGGCTTTGAAGGCCAAAAATGTGTTAAATACTTCGCTCTTGAGTTTTAAGAAGTATACCCAAGTGCGTCTGGAGAAATCATCAATGAAAGTTAAGAAATACTTGCAGCCAGAGAATGAAGCAACGGGAAGTGGACCACATAAATCACTGTGCACAAGCTGTAAAGGGGCTGAGGCGTGCCAAGAGGCACGTTTTTCAAAACTGTCCCGATGATGTTTTCCGAGTACACATCCGGAACAAACACCATCTCTGCAAGATACCATAGGAAGACCTGTCACCATATTTCCTTTACATAGATGCTGAAGGGAGCGATAGTTTAAGTGACCAAATCGCTCATGCCAAAGTTTGCTCACTTCATCATTATGAGCAACAAATACTGAGGGAAGATTTGATGACCCAAAGTTGTGAAACTTATACAACCTTCTGGAATCATCAGCAATACCAGTAGCTAGAATCTGTTTAGGATCTCTTAGATCCTTGATTACAACATCATGAGGTGAAAATTCAACAATTTTACCTTCACCTGAATGAGTTATCTGATATACAAATACAAGGTTGCAGGATAAGGTTGGAACACATAATACATCATTAAACTGACCATTGTCTAGATGAACAGTTCCAGTCCCTAAAACATTAAGAGATCTATCATCACCAACATATATTTTTTGGTGTTACAATCATGTAAAGAAGAAAACATGGCTTTGTTTTTGGCCATGTGATAAGAGGCTCCAGAATCAATGAGCCACTCATGAGAATGAGAAGAAGAAAATACATTTAATGCATAACCAGACTGAGATGATTGACAACGACATGCAGAAAGTGCCATTCCTGAAGATGAAGTTGAAGTTGAAGTAGAAGAATGCTCCACATGGATGTTATGTTTCTTCATTGCGGCTTCCAAAGCTTCCATCTTCTTAAAGCATTTAGATTCTAAGTGGCCATCTCGATTACAAAAGTTACAATGTCTATCAGTCTTCTTCCATTTGTTTTTATTGGTCTTATCATTTTGCTGAAATGATCTTTCATTTTGAGACTGAGTTGCTTAGGACCCTTGTTTGGTTTAGGACC
>APFE031014601.1:15880-41144 GCA_000404065.3 Pinus taeda
GCTCCTGCTACTTTCATGAGATTAATGAATGATGTACTCAGACCTTTTCTTGATGATTTTGTTATTGTGTATCTAGATGACATTTTGATTTTTAGTAAAACATGGGAAGAACATTTAAAGCATGTTAAGTAAACATTAGATGTTTTGAGAAGAGAAAACCTTTATGTTAAACTCTCCAAATGTGAATTTGGAAAAACCTCTCTAAATTATTTGGGTCATATAGTAGGGGGAGGTGAGCTGAAAATATATCCCTCTAAAGCGGCAGTCATCATGAACTGGCCTAAACCCAAGTCTGCTACAGAAGTAAGAAGCTTCTTAGGAGTAGCACAGTATTGGAGGAAGTTCATTTCAAATTTCTCCTCAATTGCAGCTCCCTTACATGATTTGACAGGATTGAACAAGGTGTTTCAGTGGGGAGGCAAATAGCAAAAAGCCTTCAACACCTTGAAAGAATAAATTAGTACAACACCTGTACTAGCACTGCCAGATCTACAAAGACCATTTGAGATCCAAACTAATTCCAGTGACTATGCCATGGGAGCAGTGTTGACACAACAAGGTAAACCGATATGTTATCATTCTGAGACTTTTAATCCTATAGTAGTTAACTATCCTACATATGATAAAGAATTGTATGCATTAGTTCAGAGTGTGAAAAAATGGAAACATTATTTAATGGGAAAAGAAACAATAATACATACTGATCATCAGCCACTTCAATACTTACACTCCCAAACTAAATTGCAACAATCAAGACATTACAGATGGATGGGGTTTCTACAACAGTTTCATTTAGTCATCAAATATAAAAAGGGCATACATAACAAGGTTGCAGAGATGTTATCTAGACCCATTATAAATGCATCTATCCTACTTAAGCATAATTTTGTGCTGCATGAAAGCTACATAGAACAGTATGCTAAGGATATGGAATTTAAAGATGTATATGCAACTTTGAGTCAAGGCATAAGAGTAGAAGAATTGGACTATCATGTGAAGGACCGACTCTTATATCATTGTGGGAAACTCTGCATTCGACAAACTGAGAGAGAAAAGATAATTAGGGAAGCACACACTTCTATGATATTAGGTCACTTTGGGGTAAGTAAAATAGTTGCATAGCTGCAAAGGTTCTGCTCTTGGCCGAAAATGAATGAGACAGTTTCTAGATATGTGAAGGGATGTGCTATGTGTGGTAAAAGCAAGCCCAGTAACAGAAAACTAGGCTTGTGCATTCCCTTGCCAGTTCCTTCTCACCCTTGGGAAAGCATTTCCATGGATTTTGTTGGAGGACTGCCTAAATCTAGGAAAGGTCATGATTATCTATATGTTGTTTTGGATAGGTTCAGTAAAATGTGTATTTTGATACCCTGTAGTAAACAGATTATAGCTTAACAAACTACAAAATTATTCTTTGAACATGTATGGGTTCATTTTGGATTACCCACTTCTATTGTATCTGATCGAGACACCTGATTTGTGCGGAAGTTTTGGTCAAGTTTGTGGGAACTAATGGACGCCAAGTTGAAGAAAAGCACAGCTTTTCATCCACAAACAGATGGCCAGACAGAAGTAGTTAACGAGACAGTGATCTAGTTACTGAGAGGATATTGCAGCAAACATCCTAAGCTTTGGGATGAGCACTTGTGCTATGTGCAGCATGCTTCCAATAGAGCCAAACACTCTTCTACACAGAAATCTCCTTTTGAGACCTATTTTGGTTTCATACCAAGGTCTCCTTTGGATTTTGTCTTTGGTAAAGATACCATGGTTGATAAACACAGTGATGTGGACAAGGCAACTAGGTTCATTGAATAGATCCAGGAGATCCACCAGGCAGTATAGGAACAGCTGGAAAAGAGCCAGGCCAAGTACAAGGCTAGGCATGATAAGCATCGGATGGAGCATAGTTTTCAAGTTGGAGACCAATTCTCGCTGTATATCAGCAAGGAAAGAATGCAAGGTGAAGGTAAAAAGTGAAAACCTATCAGGTATGGACCCTTCAGGATACTTGAGAAGGTTGGTGAGAATGCTTTTTGCCTTGATCTGCTAGCTTACATGCACATCTACTTAGTCGTGAACGCAGATTACTTGAGGTTGTTTGAACCTTCAATGATTGAGGATCCTGAAGAGCAGAGTCAATTACCTTCTGTTGATGACCTGCTACCTGAATATCTTAGTGAATTACAAGAAGACACAGTGATGGACAGGAAGGTGAGGACGACATGCAGTGGACAGGTGGAATACCTCAGGATTGGGCTTAAAGGTTCAAAGCCGAGCAGTGCGAAGTGGATTAAGATTGGACAAGTGAGATAGCAGTTTCCTCACTTAGTCGATGCTTGAAGAAAACCAACTTTTGGTGGTCCAAAAGCTTTTTCAGTAGGAAGGTCGTGATCCGAACCGAATCCAAAAAAGACTATCAAGAACCTTGACTGTATCGAGTTGAACAAATCTCTGAAAATTCCAAAACAGCGATCAAAAATGCCTTGAACCAGTGGCCATGGAAACCGGCGCGGAACAACGAGGACCTCAGTCAAAGAGCGTTGACCAAGGCCCATGGAAACTGTGCAGGAGGTCAAAGAAACCCCTAGGAGCCTCGAATCGGGAAAAGGAGGCGATTTTAATCGCGCATCGATGGGAAAACAAGGCTAAAATGGAAAAGCATTAAGCACTCGGTCACGTTGGGAGCTAGAGAACCGCGGGCGGAAAAACAAAAAAAAAAGTGCTAAAGGACAAAGGCGGGACCCACGCTCTGGAAAATTAGTAGTATCGATCAGGGCGCTCTTGAACGGTAAGAGGTTTTGGAGGAGAGCGGAGCAATCCCACTTAGCGATCGACGTGTGGCATCGGAGGTGAGAAAAAAACCACCGTGATCGTGCGCTATCAGTCGAGCAAGTCAACCGCGCTCGACGTGTGTATGACGTTGGATCTGGAGGAGCCCAGATCAGACGGCTGAGATTTCGCCCAATAGAAAGAAGTGGAATCGACAGGGAATTAAGCCATGATTTAAAGGGATTTGGAATCCATTTGACCACCATGATGGAGAAAGAACGTATCCATGACATAATCGAAGAAATGAACTGACGAAGCATGTTGGCACTAGTTAGATGGAGACATGTGGCACTTCCCAAGTGTTCATGCTGACATTGAACAGGGAACTCCAAGCGCAGCTGCAGAAGGAGAATTGATGCAAGCAAGAGAGGAACCGAACAGGCATAGGGATCGAATGCTTAAAGCCATGAGCAGAGACAGTCGAAGAAGAGAGAGGATTTTGAGAGGAGTCCAAGCAACCAAGAGAGACAGTGAACAGTGAACCCTGAGAGGAGGACTGAACACAGAGAACAGTAAAGCCAAGTAGAGGGGACAGAGGGTCGAGCTGACCACAGGCAGCATTGAGCACCAGAGAGCTTGAATATTCAAGCCTTCCCATAGAGGAATTTGTTCGAACTGAGCATCACATTCGGCTCTTTCCACTGTAGACCGAGGGTCACAGACCTGGTAGGAAGAATAAGAGTCTGTGTACTCCGAGTGGCTTGGGGAATCCAAGAAACACCCTGCCAAGCAAACCTTCTTCAGGAGAATTCGCATTGAGTCCCTATATTTGTAATTCTCTGCTTAAAGACACAATAAAACAAGGCCACCATTGAAGCTGGACCGGAGACATAGCCCTGGAAAATAGGGTGAACTCCGTATTAAAAGTTGTTTGTGTCTTTGTGTTGCTTACTGTATCTCTCTGTTGTCTTTCCATTTAATATCTGTGTATTGGAAATCCGATCAATTTGTTGTTTCAATAACACATAACACACACAGCAACACATGAGTCTGTAATACCTTTTGTTTAACAAATATTCAACTAAAGTCACTCATAGGGTGATTATCAGATCAAGTAGTAGATCAAAAAGTGTTAATATAAAAAACTTCGTATGAGATATGTACAAAAATACAAAATATACAAATAAGTCATTGTCTAGCTACTACTTAAACAAAGTACTTCTTAAGGTAGATCCCATTTCGAGGCTCTACCAACCTGTTCCCTTCAAAATCAACTAACTCATATGCCCCTTTTTCTAAAACTCATTTAATTAGAAAGGGACCATACCACATAGGCTTGAACTTGCTTGCCCCCAAGGCATCCTTATCTTGGTCATAGACCAAGACAAGGTCGCCTTCAAAAAAGACTCAAGGACAAACAACTTTATCATACTGAGTTTTAACCCTTTTCTTATGAGCCTCATTAATTGTGGCGGCATCTCGACGCTGCTCATCGATATGTTCCAAATGAAGGAGGCACTTTTCGAGACTAGAGGTCTCTGGAAGGAGTTCAACAGCTAGCTTAAGATATGGAATTTCACATTCAATAGGAAAGATAGATTCCGGCCCATAAACTAACTAAAAAGGTGTAAAACATGCGGCAGTCTTTATCGAGGTTCGGTATGCCCAAAGAGCTGGATACAACATAAAATTCC
Organism: Pinus taeda; assembly: GCA_000404065.3. Classification (NCBI taxonomy): domain Eukaryota; kingdom Viridiplantae; phylum Streptophyta; class Pinopsida; order Pinales; family Pinaceae; genus Pinus; species Pinus taeda. The sequence goes on from APFE031014601.1 coordinate 20,347, forward strand.
AATTGGACCGCTTTTTATCGATCATCCTTTGTAGGATCGCCTTAAGGTTTTTGTTCACAGCCTCGACATATCCATTGGCCTGAGGATAATATAGAAACAAATGCTCCTGCCGAAAATCCAATTTAAGAGCCAATTCAGACATTAGTTGGTTTTGGAAATCATTGCCATGGTCAGTGACAATCTCTCTCAGGATACTAAACCTTGAGATAATTTGATTGAAAAGGAACAATGCCGCTATTTCACTATCGTTTTTATAAGTGGGCATGGCTTCAGCCCACTTCGTGAAGTAGCCTATGACCACGATAATGTACTTGTGATTCACTACTGGAGGCAGATTTCAAGTTGTAAAATAAATACCCAATTAGTAAAAGGAGTGATAGTGACAACGGGAAAAAGAGGAGTTGGATGTGCGCACATCTTCTGAGTATAAACTTGACAGGGGTAGCAACGTTTGACCGCTTCAACACAATCTTTGAAGAGCGAAGGCCAAAAGTAGCCAGTGTGTAAGATACGTTGGGCTGTAGCAAGCCCTGAAAGATGACCACCACAAGCTCCACTGTGGCAATCATTGAGCACAGACGTTGTTTCCTCTAAGGTTAAACAATGCCTAAGGATTTAATCAACCCCTTGGCAATATAACGTATCACCAATGATGACATAGTTCTTAGCCAGGTGACGTAATTTTTGATGTTCATCCTTAGACAAAGTAGAGGGAAACTTCAAATTCTGGAGATAGACAAATATCTCCATACCAGGGGTCTTGTGAAGAGATGAGGAATAAATGTTCGTTGGAAAACTTTCCTCATAAACAGTGTCCTCTCCACAAGGCAGCTCAGAAATTAACTCCATCAAAACCAAAGATTTCTTAGACTTGGCGGATAAGAACTCAAGATTGAATTCTTGTAAAATGAAAATCCATTGATTTTATTTGCCCCCAATCACTCACCTACTAAGGACAAATTGGAACGAATTGACCACCGGTAAGACAAAAAAAAATTCGTAGCAAGATATAATGGCGGAGCCATTGGACAGCATGGACAGCTACCAAGGCCAACTTCTCAACTGGAGAATAGCAAAGTTTAGGACCTACCAAGCCTTGGCTCAAGTAATGAAACACATGCTTTATCAGAGCATTGTCTTCCTAAACAAGAACCATAACAATGGTTGATTCTGCAGCCCCGAGATATAAAAGGAAATCCCTACCATAATCTGGTGGACTCAAAAGCGGGGCAGAGACTAATGCCTTTTTCAAGGCATCAAACGACCATGGCGCAAAGTCGTCCCATACAAATGGAACTTCTTTCAACAAATGCATAAACCCTTTAGTGATCTCAGCATAATTCACTATAAACCTTCTTAAGAAATTAGCCTTCCCCTGAAGACTTTGAAGTTGTCAAATAGAGGATGGGGGAGGAAACTAAATTATTGCCTCTACCTTGAAGGGATCAACTAAAATCCCTTCAGTTGACACAATGAACCCTAATAACCGACCAGATGTAACTGCGAAAACGCACTTATTGGGATTCAACCGGATCTTGTAAAAACAACATCATTCAAAAACCAATCGAAGGTGACTAGGATGATCGATTATATATCGAGAATGAGCAGCTAAATCGTCCAAGTATGCTTCAATGATATGCTTGATGTCGTGGAAAGCATATGACATGGCCCACAGGAAGGTAGCTCCAGCATTTTTAAGACTAAAAGGCATCTTTTTTGTATACAAAATTACCCCAGGGACATATAAAATTTGTCTTATGCTAATCTTCAAGATGAATAGAGATTTGATTATAACTAAAAAATCTGTCCATGAAGGAAAAAATCTATTTACCCTCAAATTCATCAATTATCTGATCAATAAATGGTGTACGGTAATTATCTTTAGGACAAGATTTGTTTAAGTCCCTAAAATCAATGCATACTTGGATTGTTCCTTGCTTTTTATCAACTGGAATTGGATTAGAAACCCAATCCGTAAGAGGAACAGGGTATATAAAACCCACCCTGAGCAGCTTCTCTACTTCAGCTTTAATAGATGCTGCTTTCCTAGGATTAACTGACGAAGCTTTTGACAAATCGGCTTAGTGTTTTCATACATCTTGATCTCATGCTGAATGATGGATGGGTCAATACCAGGCATTTCTTCATAAGACCAAGAAAATACATCTCGAAACTCTTTAAAGAGGTCGATGTAAATTTGAATTTCTTCAAGGGAATATTCAGCTCCAATGAAGAGATTCTTGATCACATTAGGGTTCCTAGAGATGTTTATAAGTATCTTTTTTGAAATCATCGACATATTACCTTCGGCACAAATGTGTGTTGGAGCCAAAGGATTTGATACCATACAAACATCACTAGTAAATAGCTCAGAGAACCTAGATTCGACTTCCTACGATGGAGGAAGAAAATATGAATGATGGTGTAAGTCTTCCCAAGGTCTATCTACACCCAACATTACTTCTAAGATTGCCTCCTCAGATGGTAAAACCGTATCTAAGCAGTCCATAGTGGAGGTAGAATCAAGGGTCCAAGCTGGAGCCACATCACCATCTAACTCCTCCTCAGAGAAAGGAGTAGAATGGTTGTCTACAAAGTTGACGATAAAATGATATCTAAGCTCTACCGCAGACATAGGAAATGCCATTCCACTGACTTGTACATCATCTAATGTGGTCATAGGTAAAGGCAAGGTCCAAGGGTCTAAAAAATAATGAGTTCAGAAGAACTCTTCCCATGAAGACTCCTTGGATGATGAAATGACATTGATTCTAGCTATAAGAGAGGGAAAATCAAATGTACCCATAAATGAAGAATACATCCCAACTCTTAGATTCTCAATAGGTGGATGGGGGTTATCCACTAAGGGAACAATAGAATATGAGGTTGCTCGAGGATCAACTGGAGAATGATCCAATTGATCAACCCTAACAATTTTCCCCTCATGAGGAAAGAAAATAACACAAAATAGAGTCGAAACAACGACATCCATTTCGTAGATCTAGTTCCTTCCTAAGAGGAGATTGTAATCTAGGTTAGCATCAATGACTTCTACTTCGATATTAATGACCTTTCCCCCAAGACATATAGGAAAGACCAGGATAATCCCATGCGGCCTAGGTGAATGCCCATCAAACGTTGTCAAGAGGGTAGGTAAGGAACAACCAAAGGAGATCCAATGGCCTTCCAGCATGATATAGGAATTACAAATGTGGAAGCCCCCTCATCTACAACTGTTCAAAAAATATTGGTTTTTCAATAAGTAGACTTAATTTGAAAAGCCATATGATGAGGGAGTCGCTTTTTGACATTGAGCATGTCAAAAGTGAGCACTAAGGAATTATTTGGATTAATTGCCCCTATCATCGAAAGCAAAGCACTTCGTTGAGCTGGACATGACTTGAGGACCTCTAAAGTAGACATAGTACATGGGCTCTCAGCCAGATCCTCAACAATGGAGTAATTATGGGCATCCCTAGCATTAGGGTTGATAGTTACACGTTTAGCTGAACCTTTCAGTATCTGAGGTATAGTCTCGACAAAGGGTCGCTGAACATGAAGTGGATCAGTAGTTCTTGGAGCAGTTTTGTCCTTGGATGTTTTAGTTTCACCATAATCATGTGACCGAGTGGCCACATTAACATGAGAACCCATCATGAAAACATTTGATGATTTATCCCCTTCCTGGTTGCCCCCTACAGAGGTACCGGGATTTGAATTTGCACCAGCAAGCAACTGTTTCCCTTAGGGAAAAGGGTTGGTTCATACAGCTTGAGAGCTAGAAAACCCTTGTTGCACTAGCAAGCACTGAGCATCTTGAATTTTGGGGCAAAGATGAGTCAAATGGTCTCCATTGCATAACTTGCATGGAAACTTAACTTTCTTTTTTGACTGCTTTCCACCCTCACCAACACCATTGTTGGGATTGTTCGCATTACCCTTCCCATCTTGATTCTTCTTTTTACCTTGTCCCTTCTTATTCCCATCGGAATTTTGATTTCCTTTGGGGTTCGAAGCCTAAACAACGTTTACAGAAGAAGGTTGAGAAGGTGGAGTGCTAGACGATGTAACTTGATTGGTATGAGCAGTTTGTAAAGACAATTGTTATAATTGGCTCAACAGGTTCACCGCATTGGTGTCTATGGATCCAACAATACCACCCGCATGGGGACCTAGCTTCGATTTGGCTATATCAACCTTAGTCCTAGGAGCATCAAGCAGGATTTTCTGAAGAATCCCAGACTACAAGTAAATCAATTCTAAATGTTGGGCCCGAAAAATGGCTTGCTCTTCCGAATAGACTCTGGACAAAGAGGCATCCTTACAGATTTCAGGTTGTAATGATTTCAAGAACCATTCCAGACGCTATTAAGGAGGAATTTTGGCTTTAATGAGCCTCTTTCTTCATCTCCATTCCTGAATATGATCAAAGATGTGAGTTGTCGTATCCTGACAGAAATTGACCAAAAGTTCAGTTCTGGCATCATAACGATGGGCAACTAGAAGTGGTTTAGAAAAATGTTAGCCAAATCAATGAAAGATGTAAAGCTAACCCCTGGCAACTATATATACCACTTGGCCACATTTCCAATTAAGGTGCGTTGAAAAAGTCTCAACCTAATCGAGTGGTCGATGAGGGAGTTCGATGAGCACCACAAATGGAATGTGGTTACATGGCCACCCGGGTCTTCACCGCCCTTCCCCTCAAATTTTGGAATATTTGATGGGAGTTTGGTTGGGACTAGAGGCCAGGCCAGATTGTATCTGATTGGATCATTTGTCAATTTCGTGAGATCTGGCAAATTCAGCGTTGCCATAGAAGGAAGCATAGGAGGACCTTGCGGGTTCCACCCAGATTGGGAGGAGTTGCCAACGTTCTGAAAAGATTGGCCTAGATTTTGAAAGGCACCCGACTGCCTAAGGTAACCAGCAGAACCTATTGAACCAAAAGGTGACCCTTGTGATCCAGCAAAACTTGGAGTTTGACCAACTCCAACCGAAACACCTCCAAATCCACCGAAGTTCCCTCTTAAAGAATTATAAGGAGTCGATAACCCTTGATAAGGATTCCACGCAACAACTAAGGGAGGAATACTTTGAAACAAACTAACTGTGGAGTACGGCGTATTCCCTTGTTGGCCAAAAACTGGATTTCCAATTCCTATGCCACTAACCACAAGGTTAGTCCAACCTTGAAAGGGATTACTACCTTCACCTGTAGAAGAGAAAGGCATAGATCCTATTGTCGGGTTGGAATGTGGTATATGACCACTTCCAAAAGGAAAACCCTAAAATGAAGCCGATCCAATCATCATGGATGTGGAGGCACTGAACGGAACTGACAGGATACCCTATGAATGGGTGCCAAACAGGGAAAATCCAGAACTAGATGCATAGGCTTGGGAATTTCCACTCATAGACGTAATGGAGGTAGACCCAACTAAATATGTGATAAAAATAGACCCAAATAAAGATGCAGAGGGGATGGAGATAGTACCTCCCCCTTGTACTGATGTTGGAGTCTGCATGGTTGTAGCACTCATGGTAGATGTCATGCTCCCAGCAGTGGTCATCGAAGAGATGTGCATGCAATAACCTGGACTTGACGGTATATGTGTTGGAGTCCAAACGTATAATAATACATCTGGATGATCAGACGATAGAGGAGAATTCGAAGCCACTAACGACTCTGAGAGTTCTTCTACCTAAATTTTATCTTCCAATTGGAAAATAACTCGAGAAAGAATTGGGGTGTTCCTCTCTAGCTCTGCGAAAGTATCAGGCCTATCCTGAACACTAATGCCCCTGAGCAGAGGATCAATCTCTGATGCGTCGGCTGCCACGGGGTGAAAACCACTAGCAGTATTACCTTTGTGCCTTCTAAGAGAAGGCTCTAAACTTGGTGGTGAAAGACCACGAAGTCTTCGAGACCGTCTAAGCAATCAGTCAGCCACTTTGAATTTTTACTAAGATCTAATTAAATACTCAAGAAAAATGAAATCTAGGCCAACTAGGAGAATAGAGCACACACTAAAAAATGTCCCTAAAAGATATCATCTATTCAAACAACTTTCAAGTCTTTCTGCTCCGGGTGATGAGGACCAAACACCAAAATACAAGAAAGTGAAGTAGGGGCCTTCCGAAGATAGTCTGGGATAATGACGGCCCAGGCCAAACAACGAAGGTATCAAAGGAAGTTACGTTGACCTCCAAATAACAGCCTATGTCAATGCAAGCCCCCAAGCTTCGCAAGGGTGCCCTCTAGAAGTACCGCTGAGAGTGATACAACGTCGACCTCAAGTGCCATGGTATTCCCCTCCGCAGCCACCTGTGTAGATCCCTAAGAGAAGAAACTAAGGTTACCAACTCGTGTCAGAAGCCAAGCGGAATAGTCTTGAGGTAAGATTTGATAAGTAGGAGAGGGGGTATCTCTCTTCCTTATCTTCAAAATCCCTCGTGCTTAACTCCTAGATCTGGAGCTTTCTTGGTCTCCCTAACGCTATTGGATTTGCACTCATTATTTAGACTTTTATGTTTAATAGTTTAAAGTGGCCTTGGAGAGTTTTCTCTCCACACACCTAATCCAAGGCACTAAATATCCTAAAACTTGTTGGTGTGTCTAAATTGACAATATAAAAAAGTTCTAGTATATTTTAGTTAGCGCGTGTTTTTAAATGGGTTGTTCTAAAGTTAAGGGATAAACGGAAATGAAACTTGTAGTGTTTATCGACACAAAAGAAATTAATAAAAACCAAACTATATGCAAATGCACTTGTTTCATTCTTCGATGAAAGAAATTTCTACCAAGTTCTAAGGAACTTCTAATAAATCAATAAATTTCTCTTTTCTTTTCTTTCAACAAGCTTCACACTCACAAAAACTATTGAATGCCCTAAAAGACACACAAACTATCCTAATGCAATGAGTATATGCTGATGCAAAAACTTAAGACTACTCTAAAGCAAAGAATGAAAGCAAATTGTTTATCGCTTCTAATTAGCCACTTTGATGTTTAGATAGAATATAAGTTCCTGATGCTCATTTTCGTCTAAACACTAAAAGCAAATCTTAAGACAAACAAAACACACTTTCACTCACAAAAGGAAAACAAAAGACAAGGCAAAAGAAAGCAAAAACCAAGTTTTTTAAGGAGTTTTCTTTTTCAGAAAAGAAAAAAACTACTTTTCAAAAGTGCTCCAAATATTATTGAATACTTTGAGACTGAAAAATAGGCAACAAAAACACTTTGCAAGTTATCAACTCAATATGGGTGAAAAATCAACAAAATAGGTGTTTCGAGATGCCTTGACCAACCAAAAAGCAGCAAAAAGAGCTTGGAGACAATGATCAAAAGACCAAGAAAGACAACTTTCAAAATCGTCAATCAACAACTTTCAAAAAGTGAAAAATCAAATGGCCACAAGATCCAATTTTGACACAAAGCAAGAAGATCACAAAGATAAAGTTTGTCACAACAATTGAAACCAATCCTTCTGCTCTGGAAGAATAGAATAGCCAAGATTCCTAGAAAGAAATCTTGTGTGCTCAAACACGAATGATGACACTAGCAACAAAACAAAATAAGACCAAAACTTTCCACAACATGAGAGAATTCAAAACCATAAACTTGCTACAAAACCAAAGACTAACAACCAAAATTGACTGCTCAGGAAACACTCAAACCAGCAAACAAATCTTCTGAGACAAAAAGACTTGAAAAATCTTGGAAAATTAGGGTATACACGACTGTGTCGATACACAGTTGCATGTATACGTGATTCAGCCCAAAGAAACATGCGTATACGCGAGTTCATATGGGGAAACTTGCGTACATACAAAACTGTACCCTGACAAAACTGCATGTATAACAGTTCACAAAAAAAAAACAAAAATGAGGTCTGAAGAAACTGCTCATACTTAAAGTCTGAATTCCTACAGGAACAGACAAACTAGTTACAGCAAGAACACCAGTGGCTGAGCCCTGATTGGCTTAAAATAACCCAAACTAGGAACAACAATACTATTGTCCCAAGTGGAGTCGCCAATTCTGTTGAGGGATTAAATCCTTTAGGGTTTTGGGTGAACACCCTAGCAGAGCGGGGGTTATCTACAACAAAAAAGAAACATTCCACATAGCCATGATACTTAAATAAGAAAACTTCGCGAAGAGAGGTGCACCTAGGGGTCCTTCTTTCGGGTAGATCCAGACAGGGTTCAAACCCTCTTGGAGTTCCTCTTGATCCTTGAACCTGCAAAATAGCCAATTCAAAGAAGCAAAGCAATATATGGACCAAGTATCATATAGAAATCAACTTCATAACATATTGAAAGATGGTTAGTTATACAATTGAAACAATTATTCATGTGTAAACCATAACAATAACATTACATGCATAAAGAAGATTGATTTTAGGAACAAGATAAATGTTTCTTTATTGTAGATAACTAAAACAAAGCAAGGAATGATATCACCTAAATCTTCCTCTTGCTAGCTCCAAGCAAAACCCGACTCACACAAAGATATCTCAACTAGTGAAATGACATCATAACTCAAGGAAAAAAGGGTTTCCTATAGTGGGGAAAGTGTTGGAAGCACAAGGATATTCAGACCTGATCAGGGATAATCTCAGTAGAGTAATTTTCTTTCTATTCTCTCCTCCTTTAGGCCTTTCCATTGAAGCCCTTTTATACTACCCCCAAAGTAGTTTTTAAGTTGGGAATTCATTGGGAACAGTTCGGACATGGGCACTAATAGGTAATCAACAGGTAAAACCCATGATCTCACCTGAAATTGAGATTTATTTTTTTTAAGTGTTTTAAGATATATACGCGGGTTGGGTATACATAGACTCGCGTACACACGCGTTTAGCTCAGGGAAATGTCGTGTACAGGGAGTAAAACATTGTTTTTTAAGTATTTGGACCAGGTCTAGAAGGAAGGGTTGCCCTAGGCCATAAATGTAGCATCAAAAATATCAAGAGTGAGATTTTGAGCTATAAAAACTAGGGGGAAAATGTCAAAAGAAAGTCCCTTGGAATCAGATTCCCAGTTCATGAATAGTTTCATGACCATGAGAGCCATGGTAGAGGACATGTGTAGAGAATTTAAGAAAGGTAGAGATGAAGATTCATCAAACTCCAAAAAAGATAAAGGAGAAGAAGAATCTCTCCTCCGTGACCATTCTAAAGGCAAGGGGAAAGAAGAAAAGCTTCACACACCTCCTAATAGCCCTAAAAATAAAAAGAAGACATCTTTGATTAAATTAGATATTAAATTTGATTTGCCAATATATGATGGAGAGTTGAATGCAAATAAGCTAGATAATTGGATTAGACAGATTGATGTGTATTGTAGGGTGCAAAGCATTGATTCGGACAGAAGTAAGATTCAGCTGGCCAGCCTACGCCTTGGAGGCACTGCCTTGGTATAATGGGAAGGTAGGACGCAAGCTAACATGAAGAAGCATGGTAAAATCCTTTCTGTCTAGAGTGAATTTGTTTCTGCAATTAAAAAACAATTCTATGCACTAGCTTATATGCAACAAGCTATGATGAGTTGGCAAACTCTTCACCAATTGAAAGGGAAAAGTGTACAAAGTTACACCCAAGAATTTAGGAAAAGTGCTTTGATTCTAGGCATTTCTTTAGACTCACCTGAAACTCTGCTGAAGTATATAGGTGGTCTACATAGTTATTTGAAACATGCCATTCTCATGTTTAATCCTACTAGCATAGATGAGGTATCTGTTTAGGCTACACATCCAGAGGCTAGGGGCAAGAATGTGAACCCAAAAGTTGGGGGATCATAAAAACCCACTGCAGGCAAGAACAAGGAAAAGAGAAAGCTGAAATGCAAAGAGAGGAAGGCAAATGTTGTACAAAAGACCAAACCTTCATCCACTCACTGCAAGAAGGATGGGCATGATGATGAACATTGTTGGATTCTGCATCTAGAGACGAAACCCAAGAAGTATGATGGCAAAAAGAAGAAGATTGTTGCAGCTATTCAAAAGCTTTTGGGGTCAAACTCAGGGGAAGAAACAACAACCACATCCACAGGTATAAAAGGTAAAAATTTTGAATAGTTGCTAGCCACAACACAAACTATTGATAGTGAAGAAAATGAGAGAAGACATGAGCTTTTTCATATTAGAGTGATTTCCAAGCATCAAAAGATTGATACTTTATTTGATAGTGGTTCACAAGTAAACTTAATTTCTAAAGCAATTGTAGAGAAACTGGGATTACTAACCACACCTCACAAGAAGCCATATCCATTAGGTTGGTTATGTGATAAAGCAAAGCTACAAGTGACTAGACAATGTAAACTTAGGTTTTGTTTGGGTCAACATTTGTAGATGAGGTTGTGTTAGATATTATTCCCTTGGATATATGTGGAATTGTTTTAGGAAGTCCTTACTTGTATGATAGAAAAGCAATTTTCTATAGCGCTGAAAATAAGTATCAACACATTAAATATGGAATTGAATATATTGTAAGAGCTCATAAACTCAAGCATAATTATACTCTCATAAACTCAGGGCAGATGAAAATAATTGTAAATTCATGCAAACACTTTTTACTAATGGTTGTAAAGGAGAGGAAACCTGATAAAACTAATGTATTTGAAGGTTGTAATGCTAAACAGCAAGCTGATTTAGAAAAAGTTGTTTCAAAATATGATATACTATTTCAAGAACCTAAAAGTCTACCACCCAAAAAGGAAATAGTACATGATATTAATTTGCAGCAAGATGCTCCATTTCCTAACATTGGAATGTACAGGTTATCTGCTTTAGAGAATTTAGAAATCAAGAAGCAGGTACAGGAGCTACTTGAGCAAGGGTTCATAAGACCTAACACATCACCATGTTGATCTCCAATTGTCTTGATGAGAAAGAAAGATGGCTCATGGAGAATGTGCATTGATTACCGAGCACTGAATAAGATAACGATCAAAAACTGTTATCCCCTTCCTTGCATAGATGATCTGTTAGATCAGTTGAAAGAAGTTGTTTACTTTTCCAAGTTGGACTTGCATATTGGCTACCATCAGGTCATAGTTGCGGAGCAAGATGCATGGAAGACTTCTTTCAAAACAAAGTATGGACTTTATGAGTGGTTAGTTATGCCTTTTGGCTTAACTAATGCTCCTGCTACTTTCATGAGAGTAATGAATGATGTACTCAGGCCTTTTATTGATGATTTTGTCATTGTATATCTAGATGACATTCTTATATTTAGTAAAACATTGGAGGAACATTTGAAGCATGTAAAGCAGACTCTAGATGTTTTGAAAAGAGATCTATGTTAAGCTATCAAACTATGAATTTGGAAAAAAATCTTTGAATTATTTAGGTCATATTGTAGGGGGTGGTGAATTGAAGATAGATCCCTATAAGGTTGCAGTCATTATAAACTGGCCTAAACCCAAATCTGCTACAGAATTTAAAAGCTTCCTAGGAGCAGCACAGTATTGGAGAAAGTTTATTGCTAACTTTTCCTTGATTGCAGCTCCCTTACATGCTCTAACAGGATTGAACAAGGTGTTTTAGTGGGGAGGCAAATAGCAGAAAGCCTTCGACAAAGAAAAGATTAGTACAGCACCAATACTAGCATTGTTTGATCTTCAAGGACCATTTGAGATTGAAATCGATGCCAGTGAATATGCCATGGGAGCAGTGTTGATGTAGCACAGTAAACCCATATGTTATCATTCTGAGACATTTAATTCTGCAGTAGTTAATTATCCCACGTACGATAAGGAATTATATGCATTAGTACAGAGTGTGAAAAAGTGGAAACATTATCTAATGGGAAAAGAGACAGTTATACATACTGATCATCAACCACTTCCATATTTACACTCACAAACTAAGTTGTAGCAATCAAGACACTGTAGGTGGATGGGTTTTCTATGACAGTTTCATCTTGTCATCAGATACAAAAAGGACATACACAATAAAGTTGCAGATAGGCTGTCCAGACCAATCATAAATGCATCTACTATACTTAAGCATTACTCAGTGATGCATGAAAGCTACATTGAACAATATGCTCAAGATATAGACTTTAAAGATTTATATGCAACTTTAAGTCATGGCAAACAAGTAGAAAAATTGGATTATCATGTTAAGGACCAACTCTTGTATCATTTTGGAAAGTTATACATTCCTCAAACTGAAAGAGTAAAGATAATTCGAGAAGCACACACTTCTCTAATATCAAGTCAATTTAGTGTAAGTAAAATAGTTGCACAGCTACAAGGATTTTGTTATTGGCCAAAATGCATGAAACAGTTTCTAGATATGTAAGAGGGTGTACCATGTGTGCTAAAAGCAAGCCTAGCAATAGAAAACTAGGCTTGTACACTCCACTACTATTTCCTTCTCATCCTTGGGAAAGTGTTTCCATGGACTTTGTTGGGGGACTTCCTAAATCTAGAAAAGCTCATGACTATTTATATGTTATTGTGGATAGGTTCAGCAAAATGTGTATTTTAATACCTTGTAACAAATAGATTATAGCTGAACAAGCAACAAAGTTGTTCTTTCAGCATGTATGGATTCATTTTGGATTACCCACTTCCATTGTATCTGATCGAGATTCCCGATTTATTGGGAAATTTTGGTCGAGTCTATGGGAATTGATGGACACCAAACTGAAGAAGAGCACAACCTTTCATCCACAAACAAATAGCCAAACAGAGGTGGTCAACCGAACAATGATCTAGTTGCTTAGAGGATATTGCAGCAAGCATCCCAATCTTTGGGATGAACATTTGTGTTATGTGTAACATGCTTACAATTGGGCTAAACATTCTTCTACACAAAGATCTCCTTTTGAGACCTATTTTGGTTTCATACCAAGGTCTCCCTTGGATTTTGTCTTTGGTAAAGACATAGTGGTTGATAGACACAGTGATGTGGACAAAGCAACCAAGTTCATTGAACAAATCCAAGAGATTCACCAGGCAGTACAGGAACAGCTGGAAAAGAGCCAAGCCAAGTACAAGGCAAGGCATGATAAGCATCAGACTAAACATAGTTTCCAAGTTGGTGATCAAGTCTGGTTGTATATCAACAAAGACAAAATGCAAGGTGAAGGTAAGAAGTTGAAGCCAATTAGGTATGGACCTTTCAGGATACTTTAGAAAATTGGTGAAAATGCTTTTCACCTTCATTTGCCAACATACATGCACATCTATTCAGTAGTTAATGCAGAAAGCTTGAGACTGTTTGAACCTTCAATGATTGAAGATCCCGAAGAGTAGAGCCAATTGCCTTCTATTGATGATCTGTTGCCTGAATATCTCAATGAATTGCAGGAAGATACAGTTCTAGACAGGAAGGTAAGTACAACATGCAGAGGGGATGTTGAGTACCTCAGAATTGGACTTAAGGGTTCAAAACCAAGTAGTGCAAGATGGATAGAAATTGGGCAAGCATGGAATCTATATCCTCACTTGATTGATACTTAAAAACCAACTTTTGGTGGTCCAAAATCTTTTTCAGTGAGAAGGTCGTGATCCAAATTGGATCCTAGAACACTCTCTAAGTTTTTGTGAACTTTTAAAAATCATGCCAAAGTTTCAAAGTCTTATAAAAATCAAGCTTATTAGAGATATCCTCGAAATATTTGAAATTTGTGAACAACGCAGAGCAACGAGGACCCTCGGTTAGGCACGCAGACCATCGGCCCATGGTAACACCCGCTACCACAAATTAGCAAAACCAAAGGTCAATTTATGAAATAGGGGTAGTTTTTGATAGTCGCTAATCACATATCGCAGGGAAAACCCCTCAAAGAAGGAAAAGCTCCGAGTGCCCGGACCTGAAAAGTTATAAAATGCAATGGATATCGCGCCAATTCCGTCAGAAGCGGGGTCCCACAAAAACCTGTAGAATATCGGAAGGGCTTCGAGCGGTAAGAGGTTTCAACCGAGTCCTACCCGATGCCACACAACGGGTGCCATAGGTCTGGTGGAAGAGAGAGAAAACTGCTCACATCAGACGGGTAAACGTCATGTTACTTACCTGCCCGATATGAACGATGATCGTAGGATATGGAGGCTCCAAATCAACGATGAAGATGCGTTCCGATGGATGATTAGATTTGACAGGGTCAACAGGCAGAGTTGTATAAGATTTGAAGTTCAAGGTGGACAATGTGTTGGAAGAAGGTCATGTTTCACAGGCATTCTTGGAGTTAACAGATTAAACGTTCATTTTGAAAACATCTACGAGAACTGACACTTAGTTCATTATGAAATAGGTGGCCACCTCCCTGTGAGGCATTATACAATGATAATTACGCAGAACAGAGGGATTCAAACGGATAGAGGCAGGGGAACCAGAAATGAACAGTCAGAAAGAAGATTGGCTTTAAAGCCACAAACTAACAGAGAGAAAAGGTGGCAAATTAAGAAAGCTAAGAGTAGAGAGAAGAATCTGAGCTGACCTGCAGAAGCAAAGGCAACATCAAGCCATAGTTAAGACAGATCCAGACAGAGCCAGAGAGTTTGTGTACTCCAGAGAAGGCTTGAGAGGTTCAAGCGAACTCCTCTGTATACACCTATCATGTATGAGTCTCAGATTGGGCTCATACTACTGTGACCAATAGAGGTCGAGAGTCAGTAAGGAGAGTCTGTGTACTCCAGAGACTTGGGGGATCCAGGTACAGTCTTGCTAATTTATATCTATTGTGTGAGACTCAAATTGAGCTCACTGTTGTAAAAACTCTACTTTGAAAACATAATAAAGAGGCCACCACTGAAGGCTAGACCAGGAGACGTAACCCAGGAGTATTAGGTGAACTCCTTATTAAACTTGTTGTGTTTATATGTGTTGCCTGTTATGTTTTCTTTAACTGCTTCATTGCCTATGTATTTCACAATCTTATCGATCTGTTGCACAAAATAACATAGGCACATCCATGCACATGAGTCTGTAATACCTTATTAATTGTCTTAGATCAATTTCAGATCAAGTTACAACCCAATTTTCTTGATTCAACATCACTCCTCCAGTGCAATCCCATCCTCTCCTAATAAAAAGCAAGACATTTTGACATCATTACAATACTTGAAAGCAACTCAAATCTCATACTAACAGCATCTCCCTATAATTCAATGATTTCTAGCCCCTGATCACTTAGATGAGTGGTCTTTTTATAGGTGAATGAAGGAAGTTATGCCATAAATCGTGATAATGAATGCCCTCCCAAACTTAGGATTTAGTTCCATGGAGGAAGGGATAAAGGGATTGATGTTCCTTAAATCCCTACCTCATCCAAATTCAAGCTCAAAGGAGTAGAGAAACTTTGGAAACTTCTAGATGCATCTAATGGATAAGAATATTCCCAAACCCCAATGCAATTTCACTCAAATTTGCCCAGCGCAGGCAAAAGAGGGCTCAAGTGCGCTGCATACCACCCTAGCAGTGTACTGGACTACACTGCAACGCACCCTAATGAAGCCCTACCTGTGTTGATCTTCTTAGAGGCAGTTTTTGGATGATTTCAATCATGGAACTTCTTAGGAAGCTAGGCATTCTGATGGTTGAATTCTTTAGGGCAGGTAACAACTGAATTAGGGTTTAATGGGCCCTAATAATATTGATCTGTAAGTCGAGGTTGATGTGCCCAAATGGATCTATAACAGTGGGACCTTGTTTTGTGGGATAAGGTGCTGAAAATGATTCTTAGTTCTTAAACTAGTTCAATAATCAAGCAATTATACACAATACAATATATGTTTACATTTTGAAAGTAGAAAACTATACAAAAATATTTGTCTCTATGTTTCTTACAAGAATAATAATCTACTTTTTCATTTCACTTCATATATATAGAGATGGTTTTTCTCATTTATGTCAACGTATTTAAGAAAAATCATTCAAGGTAGTGAAAGTTGTATACACTTGAAGGATTATTGATGCTTAAAGTGTCATTGAAGTTTGTTACCAATAGTTAATTTTAATTAAAACATAGGATTATATTAATAAACAATTACAATAATTTAACATAAACACATTATATAAGACAAGTTTACTATACAGTATTGTTGTTTAGTACTTGTATTTTATGCAAAAAGTGGAGGTTGTGGGGTGAATGTGGTCGTATAACTTAGTTATATTAAGTGTATGGTTTAAGTACCACAATTTTAATGGAGGGGGAATCAAATTGCTAATAATTTGTTGGTACATAATAACGTAGTTTTATGTAAAAAGAGTTGGCAATAATTAAGTAATTAAACTATCAAAAAAAATATTATGATTAATAAAATATATTGATGGAAAAATGTGAAAAATCATTGTTAATAGAAAAAACATTGTTATTATTATTAAAAAAATACAATTAATAGAAAACCAACAAAGAATAATTATCGGTTAATAAATATTTATTGTTAAAAATATGTATGATAATGAATGGAAAGAAAAATTAATTATGAAAAAATTTAAATATTTAATTTTTTTATATTAATTATCAATGAATATGTATATTTGAGTTTTTTTGGATAATCAATTTATGAGGACACTTAGCGATTTAAATTTTTTAAAACAATTTTAGTTCTGAAAATTTATTTTTAAACCACAATAAATTTAGTTATCCACCAATCCAAAAATTAAAATATTCAAATTTTAAAAATTTCAAAAATTTATTATTCAATTTTAAAAAATAAATTTAATATTTTATTTATCCAAATTTTAATTAACTTTAAAAAATAATTTCTAAAAATTTAGAAAATAATTAAAAGTGAAAATATTTTAGGCAAATTAATTACAATATACTCAGCTTTCACATAAATAAAAATATTCAACTAAATTTGTTATTAATACATAGAGTGATCTAAATAATTCTAAATATTTATTTTTCGTTGTAATTGTATTGGAAGGCTTCTTCATTACAGCGAATAACTGCTTGAACAACATAAAAACTTTCATTGACATTCCAAGGCTAGTAACATACTAATGCTTGGTTATGTTGCAGCAGGCATCTGTTTTTTACAAAGGTTATCTATAATTTAGCCACAAAAGATGCCATTTTAAGCAAATATACTACAAAATCATTAATTCATTAATAAAAAGGAATTAAGTATACTTGGATGACACATAAAACAAAATGGTATAGTTAGGGATTTGGAGGAGTGAAAAAGGAATAGCAACGTGTGAAAACAAGGGGGGAAAAGGATGAGATAATCATGTCAAATCAGGGGCCATCAGGCATTACATCCCAAAGTTGACCTTGGTTATTTCCAAGGTAAGGAACAAGGTTGATTATAATAATTATTAAAATAAATTACATTCCCATACCACCTTGAGAAAGGAATCGATGATGAGAAAGTTGAAAGGTTATAATTTTCAAAGGGGCAGTGAAGAAGTTCAAAGAAGCAATTATAACCTTGATAACTCTTTTGAGAATTATAATGAAAAGAATCTCTCAATGCCATTTTCAAGTGGAGAAATGATTGTATGTTATGTACGTTGTACTTTCTTTTTATTGTTTATGTTGTAATTAATATCATTGTAACGTTGAATTATTTTATTGATGATTGTTTTGTAATGAATTTGTGTTTTTTTATTATTATTATTATTATTATTATTTTTTTTATTTTATTTATTTTTTTTTTTTTTTTTTTTTTTATTTGCTTGTGTGTTTTGTAATATGGAATAGTTGTTTTTTGGAGTTTAATTTTGGTGATTTTAACCGAGATTAATGCTTGTGAGTTTTAGTCTAACGATAATCATGATTTGAACAAGTGATATAAGAGTGACAGGCTTCGAGTTCGAAACTCACTTCGCTTGCGCTGGGGGGAGATTGTTGGACATTGGTTCAACACTCTCTCTATGTTTCGTAACATGGACTAGTTGCTTCTCGTGGATCCTAGCTCTGGCGATTGTAGCAGAGATTAATGCTCACGGGTTTTGGTCTAATGGCAATCGTGATTCCAACGCTTATTTTGTCTTAATCATATGATATTTCGTTGTAAGGTGGTAGAGAGGAGATTGTGAATGATGGTGTTCTAATAAGATTTTTCTTCTTTACACTTTTTTATATGTTTTTTTTCTAATTTTCTTAAATATTTATATGCTTCAAAAATATCTATTGGAACATATAAATATCTTTTATATACTAACTATAACCTACTTCTCGCTGGGATGGGTTAAATGAGTTTGCATTTAGCAAATAGGATATTGGAATATGTATTCTAAATTCCATAATCATTCCCCCATTTTAAGTAATGGTTGTCAGGCCAAAACCTAGATGGGTCTCCTATTCCAAAGGATGTGAAGTCTAATTGGGACTTTACATCAAGGAGTGCACATCTCTATTGGAGGACAACTTTTCCACATCAACACAAGAATTGGCCGTTCTATTTCTTTTTATGCAACAACTCAATGATAACTTGTTAATGGAAGTAGAGAGGATTGTCATGAAATTATAATTTAAGTCTTCACTATTGTCATTATTCGATAATGGATGTAATTTATTATTTAAATCCTTTAAAAAGATCAAGTGTTATTTTTATCAAAGATAGGTGCTTTTGGTTTTTAGAACTTTTCAATGGGGCTTTTGTGCCTGAGAAAGTTGAGTTAGAGTTAGCATAGTCCTTTTGCTCCATGGAAAGCCACAATAGTTCCAAAAGAGGATATAGAGTGTCCCAAATTCCTATTAATTGTTATATTTTTGGTCTTTGTCCTAAATAATGATTTTTCTATTTCTAATAATTGTTCATTTTCATTTCTTCATGGTTCATTTCTAGTTCTAATAGCTTCCTTACTTATTCAATTTTTGTAGTTTCAAATTATAAATATATTTCTTATCTTTTTATGTCATATTTATGGTCACTAGAATTAAAATATCTTTATGCTCTATTATTTTTCCTCGCCACTTTGTTTTTATAAGACAAATTTCAATTTGTAATTTATCATGTAGTGTTTCCTTAACTAGTGCTAGCATGTTCTCATGTTTCTTCTCTTTTAAATTAAAAATTATGAGAATCAAGGCATTTTTGTTATGCTCATGGTCCAATTCTATAAGCTGGTTTATTTCTCCTTTGATGGGTTTTTGTTATGCTCATGGTCTAATTCTATAAGCTTGTTTATTTCTTCTTTGATGGGTTTGATATTTAATTTACCTTCCCAACTATCTATAGTGAAATTATTGTTGCTCAATAGGTGTGTCTATTTTGAAATAAGGTTTCCAGAATTATATTTAATCATCATTACATGGATGATATAGATTTAAACTCCACAACATATTCTAGAATATTCATAGTAGTATACACAAATCAAAGGTTGAGATTTATCCCCAAAGTAGTTATGCCCTTTTTCTCTTTTAACTACGCTGATTAATTAAAAAAAATCATATGAACAAGTAGCATATGAAGTGAGTTATGGTGTTTTTGGACATGTGGTATTGATAAGTTGTGGTATTGGCCCATCCTATTGTAACAAAGCCCATTTACAAATTGAGAATCTCCATGGTAATGTGGAGATAAATCTCCATTGTTAAGAATCTTGTTCCATGCTTTTTCAAATGTATATATTTTAACTTATGTATTAATACTTTTTATATTATTATTAATAATAATAATTTAAAATAAAGTTATAATTTAGTTAGTCTTTATAATTTTTTTAAATTTTAGCAAATTGAGATGTATGTGTGATAAGTGTTTTGATGGTTATTATGGATGGATGCATATCAATGTTTACCAGCCATTTAATTCATATGGCTGAGCTAGTTTAGTTTTTTTCTAACTCTTTAATTTTGTTTTTCACATTAAAATTTTCTACTTTGATTTTATATTTCTTGTAATCTAATTCCATTTTTTGCAACTTGGCCCCCAACTCTAATGTTTTATTGTCTATATATTTATGAATCTTATCTTCAAAACATTTAAATTTATTATCAAACATTACCTCTAACTATGTTTAAAGTTTATTGTATCTATTTTCTCTATGTTTTTCAAATGATTTTATATATTCACAAAGACCATGTAAAATTGCTTTGCTATGTCTCCCCATGAAATTTTGGTAAATGTGGCAAATTATTCATATTAAATCCACAAAGACTATTTAATGTTACTTTATTATGCTCCCTTAAAAAGTTTTGGTAAATGTTGCAAATTGTTCATATGGAATCAAAAGAATAAACCAGAAATACATTATAAACAAAAATGAAAATAAATTTGTGTATATTAAATCAAAATTATAAATTAAATTGTAATCCCAAAAGTATATCAATAAAAATAACCTAATAAAAAATCAAATCTATAAATTAAAACTAAAAATCAAATTTATAAATTAAAACTATAAAGATATACCTGCATATTTAGATATACCTTAATAATTCTGCAGATATGTCATATAGTGGAAAATACCCCATAAAAATGCCTCAATGAAAAGGATCTATATGCCCTACCTCGTAATGAAATATTCTGAAACATTAATTAAAAGATATTATTCCATAAACTTATGCATTGCATTATTGTGCTTAATATTGTTAAGTATGTATCTCATCATAAATATAATTTCTATTATATTATTATCATATTTTTATATCATGTTAAATTTTCATTATAATGTTAATTACAATGAAAAAAAACGCTTCAACAGTTAAAGCAACACACTCTACCATCTCTTATTTCTTAATAATATAAGATATAATTAAACATAAGTTTTTAATAAATTTAATTACTTTTTCAAATATATCATCTTATTATTATAACAATAATATTTTATTTTTATAATATTTAAATTTAAAAAATAATATTTTAAATTTTGGATTGTAGATTA
>APFE031014601.1:41340-66515 GCA_000404065.3 Pinus taeda
TTAAGTGTAATTAACTTATTATTTAGGTTTATGTTATTATTTATATAATAAGTTTGTTATTATTAATCTAAAATTAAATTGTGAGATTGTTTATATGTTATTTGTTTGAATTAATTAATAAGTTTTATTACCATATGTAATTTATTTATAATACATCATTATTGTGTAAATAATTTGTAATTAGTTAATAAAAGGTCTACAATATCATTGATATATTAAGATTATTCTATTGTTAATTTATTAATTAAATAGAAATGAGGATGAGTTATAAGATATTTTATTTAATAGATTAAATTAATCAATAAGTTTTATTCTAATAATTACCATTATAATATGTTATTTATTTATAAATGTCTTGCAAAATTAATTTTTAGAGGTTTATATTATTTATGCCAAGATTATTATGTTGCTACTTTATTACAATTAAATTGAGAAATTAGTTATATGTTATTGAATTAATTGATTAAATTAGCTACTAAGCGTATTATTAATTTATTAATTCTATTGACTTATTATACTCCTTAATTAATCTAAATTTAAATGTGAGAATGGTTATATGTTAATTGTTTGCATTAATTAATAAGTTTTATTACAATATGTAATCTATTTATAATTCTTCATTATTGTGTAAATAATGTGTAATTAGTTAATAAAAGGTCTATAATATTATTGATATATTAAGATTATTATATTGTTAATTTATTGATTGAATAGAAATGGGGATGAGTTATGAGATATTTTATTTAATAGATTGAATTAATCCATAAGTTTTTATTCTAAAAATTACCATTATATTATGTTATTTATTTATAATTACTAATGTCTTGTGTAATTAATTTTTAGGTTTCTAATATTGTTTATATGCTAAGTTTATTATGCTGTTACTTTATTACAATTAAATTGGGAGATTAGTTATATGTTATTGAATTAATTGATTAAATTAGTTACTAAGCGTATTATTAATTTATTCATTCTATTGACTTATAAATTATTTATATATACTATGTTTATTATGCTGCTAATTTATTATGTTTATTCATTGATTTACATTATTAATCTAATTTATTATGTTGTTAATTAATTAAAATTAAATAGAGAAATTTGTTATATGTTATTTTATTAATTGATTGAATTAGTTAATAAGTTCTATGTTTAACTTAGATTCAAGAATTTATTGTAGAACTCATGTTATATGTTTATGCCCTTAATGCTGATAAGGTTTTTATATTATCTATGTATGATTAAAATTAAAAGGGAATAGTTTTATGTTGCTTATACAATTAATATATTCTTAATTAAAAGTCATATTATTTGGAGTTCTTAAGAGATAAAGCTAAAGGATAATTGGTAAGGCATGATTTATTCTTGACTAAAGAAGAGCTAAAAGGTCAAA
Organism: Pinus taeda; assembly: GCA_000404065.3. Taxonomy (NCBI): domain Eukaryota; kingdom Viridiplantae; phylum Streptophyta; class Pinopsida; order Pinales; family Pinaceae; genus Pinus; species Pinus taeda. The sequence goes on from APFE031014601.1 coordinate 42,734, forward strand.
ACTCTTAAGGTTCTATAGGACGCCCTGACTAAGAGAGGAACCGCCAAGATAGAGAGGGAGAGAGAGAGAGAAGGAAGGGAGAGATGCATTATTCGAGGCGGGTGAGCAAAGGGTTCCAATTCTTGCTAATTTCCAAGCCTCCATCCCTATTAAGGTTGCGCGAGTGCTTTTTGATTTCAATGGCTTCTCTAACTTTCCACTTGAGATGGTGATCTTCATTGGCAATGACTTTAGCGTCTTCAAGGCATATATGGTGATTAGTTTTACCAACATGCTCAACCAGGGTTGAAGAGCGGTTTCTTTTGTTACGGATATCTGCACTATGCTCTTTGAGCCTAATCCTCACAGACCTACATGTTTCCCCTATATATTGTTCCCCACATGAGCAATTGATGATATACACCCCTTTTTGTTGAAGCTGTTCTTGGCTGTCCTTTACAGATTTCATTCTTTGCTTGATGGTTGACCAGGGTTTGAATGCAGTCTTTATATCTTTCTTTTTTAGTATTTTAGCTATCTTGTCAGTGACTCCTTGAATGTAAGGAAGGTAGGCATTGGAAGTCAAGGGGTCTTTCGCTTTGTTTTTATTATTTCAGATTTGGCCTTTTGAATGGCCTTGAATATGCTTTTATTGTTGTATCCTAAGTTGGTAAATGTTCTTTTTAAGTAAGTGATCTCTTCTTCAGTATGGTTTTCATTGGAGATTCTACAAGCTCTAGTGAAGAGGGTCTGCAGCACCCCCATCTTTTGAGCTGGGTGGTGGTGTGAATTAGCATGCAGGTAGTTGTCGGTATGAGCTTTCTTTCTAAATACTTTATGACCTATGGAACCATCATTTCTTCTTATGAGGAGAATGTCCAAGAATGGAATGCAATTATTCTCTTCTATCTCCATTGTAAATTTGATGTCTTCAGATATGCTATAAAGGTGGCTCAAAAACTTATTAAGTTCATTATCGCCATGAGGCCAGTTGACACTGGTGTCATCTACAAACCTAACCCAAGATTTAGGTTTTAATGGGTATGTATCCAAAGCCTTCTTCTCGAATTTTTCCATGAAGAGATTTGCTACGATTGGTGAAAGAGGTGATCCCATAGCAACGCCCGAAGTTTGTTCAAATATTTCACCTTGGAAGGAAAAGAAGGTGGAGCGAAGACAAATTTCAGCTAATTTTGCAGTTTGGGGGTCTGCCACTTCTTTAACCACTTGAATCGCTTCATCTAGGGGGATTTTGGTGAAGAGCTGGACAACGTCAAAATAAAATATATAATATTATTATATATATATATATATATATTATTTACTTTGTCTATTTTGGATGACGTTGCATAATTTTAATTTAATTATCAATAATTATTAATAGTAGATAAAAGATTTAATTTTTAGCAATATCTTGAAATATTTTAATAATTATTTACATTCAAAGATTAAGATTTATCTTAAAAGTAGTGTGTACTTTCTACCTTTTTAATTATATTGATTAATTAAAAGGTTTATGAAACAAGTGTCAATATGAATTAATTAATGATTTGCTTGGCATAAGCCTATTTACAATATTAAGAATATCCATAATAAAAATGAGAAATGTATATATATTTAATCAATATATTTTTTTTAAATTAATCATATTAATAATAAATTTAAAATAAACTTACTAATAATAAATTTAGTAAATATTGTAATTTAATATGATTTTTTCATTTTAACAACTAAAAAATGGATTATGAAATATTTGGTGAATTTATAATTAATATTATAAAGTATTTTGATATTATAATTAATTTCTATAAACATTTATTATTAACTACATTGGTAATAAATAAATCATGTTATTTTTATTGCTTTAAATGGTACTCCACTACGACTATACCAAATAATCTTGGAAGTGATGAAACTGTATCACAATATTCTTACAGCCCATTTCATTCCAGCCTGTATATAACATGACTGGGAAGTTATTATGCATACGTTCTCACCACAGGTTTTACCACAAATACTTTTCTTTTCTGGTTCATCATTGCCGAGGCAACAGCTTACTTTCTCATGTTCACTGTGCGACACATGCAGTTGTTGATGGACAGAAATCATGGTATGTTGTATTTCTGTGAACTGCCCTACTAGAAAGAAAGTGAAGTATACAAGGGAACCAACCAAATGTAAGAGAAGGTTTATGAATTTCCATGAATATATATTTAGTTTTTTTTTTCATCTAAAACATAATAAATATCATAAGGTTTACTGGAATGACAAAATCTGCATACTTGGAAGTGTTGGCATTGATCCAAACCGTCATGGAAATGCCCTGTGAATAATAATAAAAAAATCTCATAAATTGGCAGAGTTATAAATTGTATTGGGCATTGAACAGCCAGGCCTCTTGATTAACTTTACATGTACAAAAGCAAGGAAGTCCCCAATATTGAAATGGGAATTCTTGAATTCTGAATTTTGTAATAATGAAAAAAAGTGGTTGCCTCTCCCTTCGTACTGCAGGAGATATCCAAAATTCAAACCATCCAACAGTACAGGGCAATGCTTGCTTCTTCTCATGGCACAGTAAAAGCTATTGGAAAAAAAAAATAGTGATAACAGGCACCCTCCTATGACTTGGATTGGTCATTTGTTTAAGGATCCATATCCATGTGTAGGAGATTTGGAGTATTAAGTTCCACCCCTTCATATTTGGAGTTCAAAAATGGTTTTCATCAACCAGTATATGTAAATCCTGGAGCCATGACAAGTTCCAAAAGGGAAATGGAGAGTTACTCAAAAGCACCAGAATGCATCAGTCATGTTCCCTTTCTCTCGCCTTCTCGCTGAAGGAATATTTGGAGATTTTGAATATAAAGTTCCACCATTCCATATTTGGAGTTCATCGATCAGTATTTGTGAACCATGGAGCCATGACAAGTCATTCAAAAGCACTAAAATGCATCATTCATGTTCCCTCCTTTCCTCGTCCTCGCTGCAGGAATATTTTATCTTATTTGCAGATTTTGTTTTGTTGCAGGGTAAACCGAGGCAGCAGTTACTCGTCTTGGACTCCAAATTTCTGCATTCAAAGAAGAATCATCATTTAATAGTGATAAAAGGTCATTGGTTAGAAAATCATTATATTTTGGACTAGAAAATGAAGAGAGATTGTCATAGCTACCTATCACTATTTGATCCAAATGCACAGGTGGCTTGGCATCTAAGTCCTTTTCGGGTGTTTACAGTAGCCGACTTGACACAAATGCTACAATAGACCTTTTTACACGCCTGCATGGATCCAACATCAGAGTAATATTACTTTGTTGCTTAAAGCCAATTGATTCACATGTAGCTTAACAATGATTCCCTGTCCATATTTAAAATTTGAAAATGAAATGCTAGTAAATAATATTATAAATGGTACAACTCACTTCCAAGTTAAGGTTCTACAAAGAAAGCAATATAAGCTGGGAGCCACAGTATGAGTTTTTGGATGAAAGAAAATTAAGGAGATATCATTGAATGTGCCTTAAACTACGTAAACCTCCTGTAATAGAACATCATGATTATTGTGTCTATAAAAAAGTTGGTTGCTTGGTACTCAAATTAGGCCAAATAAGCTTGACAGGAAATCACTAAGCACTCCTTACAACTTAGTCAACATCTGTATGGGAATCGACTGCCAAATGGCTTTTTACCATTCAACCCTTACCCACCTGCCATGTGAGCAAGTTTAAAAGATCCTTTTAGGAAGGGTGATTTAAAGAGTGCCCCATATTACTAAGACAACAATAAGTTATATCATAAGTGGCTATAGAATGATCAGACTATTGCAGAGATCGAAAGCTGCAGTGAGAATATGGATACCTAATAAGCATGGAGTAAGTTTAAGCCCTAGCTCCACCAAGGCAGAGTAAAAAACACTTAGTGATATCAAGGGCATCACAAATTAGTGGGGATTGACTGTTACCAACTTGAAGTCGTCCATAGTCTTTGCTAAAACCTCTATAGGATGTATGTTCTAGCCCATGGCTCCCTGATCGCTTTCTTGAAAAGATATGAAACAAAATGACCGATATTCTTGGAAGTTATACCCTTTAATCCAAGTTCACTCAAGTCATCAAATAGAAACATTAGTATCATTTTCTTATCTTATTGGAACAAATAAATGGGATGGTTTCCAGTTACTTCCATTAGGTTAAGACAAATGAGTCAATTGGACAAAGATAAACAAAGCTTGAAAATGATTTAATGGCAAGCTTTCCTGCAAAAGCCTCTGTTGTGTCGTACAGAATTGTATTTTATTTTTAATAGTATCTTTAGGCTGTAGAAGACAGGCAAAGAAATCAACTTGCCTAAGTGAGCTAGGTGCTGAGTCCATAACAGCTTTCCACATTATAATCAAATTTCCCTCAAATCAGAAACAGAGATAAGTACAGAAGAGTAGATGATTCCTTCATTTGATGTCCTACAATGGTATACTGAATACCCATTGCTACTCGCCTCCATTATTTTCCTAAAACTGAAATGCAGCTTTGATACAACCAACAAACAAGAACACCTCTAACTGTGTACGTATACCACCTTGTATATAAGTTGGAAGGGGTCAATCGCAAACACTCTTTGGGTACTGGGAGTGACACCTGAGTTCCAAAGTCCATTCCACGATATTTGCAAATTCTAATGAAAATTTTCTAACAGTTACTAACTGGACTCTGAAATAATGCATGGAATAGGAGAATTTACAGTCAGCACGAGAATCCATGCATATCATAGCATCATATTTTATATAGGGAGTTTACTAACGCTTCCTCACAGATGCCCATACTACACCTGCCAGGAGTACTGCCATTTGTAACCTTGCCAAAAATGTACATGCAGATCAGTTTTTTATGAGAATATGCTTGCAAGGATTTGAGTGAGACACTTTCTGGAAATAGCATTCACAACGAACCAGAAAAAAATTCCTTCTTTTAGTCATTGACAAAGAATAGGTAATTGAGGTTGCGATCAAATCCATGTATAGTACTAGTAGGAACTGACTCTAGAGTGTCTAAAGAAGGTCAATGGCCAACCATATGAAGGAAGTAGAAACAGATTATTCACTTTCTTTGGCCTTTTTAGTTGAAGGTCCCTTCAAAGGAAAGAGCACAAGTTAGTTTAATAGGGAGAGGGAGTGGAATTAAACAGTAGCTCGAGTTAGCTTTTTCATCATACACATAACTAGTTAAGAAATCTTAAACTCAAGACACAGGTTCCAATTTTTAGTGAAGCTGTAAAGCGTCTGAGTAGCAGGATTATGGCCACTTGCAGAGAGTAATGATAACCCTAGAAGGCAATTATGATTTTGTGGAGCATCCTGTATGTGGTAAATTGATGATCTTGCCACAAAGTGTTCATATGTGCAGATATTGATCCTCTCTGCTAAGAGTGCCTTCACTTACTAGCTATACAGGATCAGGCTTTTGCTAGCATCCATGGAAACTTTCATCTTACTAAACCAGATGTGAAAAACCAGATGACAAAGTGTCTTTCCCAAATGGGAGGTCTATAGTGCAATAAAGTAGTAATGCCTATCTTCAAGTGGTATGGCACCCCTGTTGACAGATTTGCTGAAATGTATCATTCCTTGAGAACAAACCTGCTTTGCCCTTGAGCAAGACTTGACAATTTCTAATTTCATTTGCTATTCATGCAATCAACTTCCTAGGGATCAATTTCATATGCATAGTACTGACTATTCAATTTGACATCTTACCAAACAAGCAAGTTTTCCAAGTGGTCTAGAGTCTAGACACCAAACAAAACACTTAAACCATATGATGGCAATATCAATGAACCAATGTCAGTATCGGTAGAGCATGTCTTCTCTTTAGGGCACATAGATGCATACTAATGTGCTTCAATGAACCAATGTCAGTATGGGTAGAGCCTGCCCCCTCTTTAGGGCACATAGATGCATAAGAATGGGCTTTAATATTTCACCCTTACATTTTTCAGCAACTTTTCTGGATCCTTTTGAGAGGGAGCGATATGAAGAGTATCCTATGTCAGTGAGACTGCTACGAGTGAAATTGTGAAGTGTGATAATAAAAAATTCTCTAGTAACCAAACCAGCACTCCCAAGCTATAGTGAAAATGAAGATGCGTAGTAAGCATGGAGTTTTATTTAGAGTCCTGAGCTTTTCCAGCTCAAAATTAAACGTAAACATGGCAAATGTTGGCAGAAATTTAAATGTGTATAAGGGAAATCATATTAAGCCTACAAACCATTTACTTAATCAAACTGGAATAGCATAAGTCACAGAATGACAAATAAAAGTAAGATTTATGGAGATTCCGCACCTGGCATTGCGTTTTGAAGAAAACAGTGTATGCTGAACACATAACGCACTGGTTAGAACTATTTGATTTTGGCCCATTAGGACTGCCCATGAAAGGCAGATCAGGCTGTCCCTCTGACCCCAAATAAGGTCTAGGAGAAACTTGAGAGGCTTTACTGGAAGGCGATATCTCAGGGGTCTTGAATGGCCTAATCCTCAATAGAGACAGTAGTCGAATAGGCGGGCGCTCTTTTCTCACTGCTTTCTTTGCAGAAATCCCACTGGACTGATTCTTCTTCTGCCGAACAATTCGCGAAGCACTTCGAGAATTTGATCTGACCAATAGACAGCGAGGAGCAAACTTATTCAACAAAGAGTCCTTTGGGTTATCGCCTTTCCTCCTGATGTGTCCTCCTGATGCACTCTGTTTTTCCAAGCTGTTGTCAGTCTCCTTGCTGGTGGGAGAGTCATCTGAGTACACCTGCTCCACAGCAGCATTGTGATCCACTAGATGCTTGAAGGACAGCTCATGAGGAGACTCAGGCATGCCCTCATACAATTTCATAAGTTCCTGTCCTTCCCCTTCTATCTCTTGTAAGGACATTGAATGGTGGTAAGATGAATTGGACACATAGCTGGATGATCCAGGATGTGATAGATGGGAAGATACTGACCATGAATCAACATCAGACAGAGGGAAAGATCCTGACCCTGAATCACCATCAGTATGTGACAGCATTTGTGGCACAGAAAAATTTATGTTAGCAGAACTAGTACACCTGTCAGAAGCCTGATTCTGATTCTGATTACTCCAAGGTGGGGATAAGGGAAATACGATCCCTGTATCCTTACTAGATTCAACTGCTGGGTTCTTAAAAAAACTCAACATACCGACTAACTCAATGAATCTAAATCTGCCCGGATTGTTTATGTTCAACAAATACAATCCAATAACAGGCCTAAGATTCCCTCTAATGCTGAAAAAGCCTCTGCACACTACCCAAAAATATCATAATGCAGCTAATTTACAATCTATGGAAAGCCTCTGCAAATTACCGGAACAGTTCTTTAGAATCAGAAAACAGCTAATCACAATCCACCATTTGGACCCAGTAGCATATCTGCGCACACACCCACTTAAGAATAGCCCAAAATTTATATGTTTCAATGAACATATAATCCAATAATAATAACAAGACTAGGATACCCTTAGCTACATGAAAACCCTATGCACGTTACCAATAAAACCAGTGAAAAGCAATTACCAGCCAGCCTGTCAAAATGGAAAAACTCTCCACTCTACCAATAAAAGCTTTGAAAAAACAGTTAATACAGAGTATCTGCTAGAGTAGTAGATGGGAAAAGAGGTCAGATGGTGTTGGAAACCGGATCTTTGGAATAGGAAACATGCAGGTATGGTATATTTCTTTGGTTTTTAATTCAAAAGGGAAGGATAATAATAGAATCATAAGAAGATTAGTAGACCATCTAGATGCATTACGAAGATAATCTTTAGTTTGACTGGATAAACCATCTAGATGTATTGGGAATATGATATTTAATTTTTATTAATAATCATATATTCACTTTTTTAATTGAAATACTATATTTAATTTTTATTAATAATTATATATTTACGTTTTTATTTTAAAACTAGCTTGGTCCCCAAAAAAAGTTATTATTATTATTATTATTATTTAATTATTTAAGGTTGTTATTTTTCTAATTTTAAATTATTGTTAAGATTCTTATTTTTTTTAATAATTAGAACAAACCTTCTCATATACAATAAATGAAATAATTTATTTTTTTATAATATTTAAATTAAATTTAATAAAATATGATATTACTAAGTTTTATTTATCATTATTTAATTATTTCAAGGTTGTTATTTTTTAATTTTAGATTAATAGTAGATCTTATTTTTTTATTATAGGAATGTTGTATATACAATAAATTAAATAATTTATTTTTTATAATATTTAAATTAATTTTATAAAATATGATATTTACTAAGTTTTATTGTTGAGTTTTGACATTGTCACATTAAATATAATGCACAAATATCATTGGTTACTTAATGTCATGTGTCTATAAACTTTAAAACATTAACAATAAATTTATCAATGAACTATTTTAATTACTTACTCTAATGACCATAAACTGAAATACGGGAAGAACTAGAACAAAAATAAAGTAATCGTAAGGGATTTTGAACACCTACCTGAACTACTGCCTACTCCGGTGTAGTTGATGACGTTGCGGTTACTTTGATCCAATTATTGGGAAACCAATTCCTCCCAGCCAGACTAAGCAAAGCCTAGCTGCTCAATCCAGTAAGCTTCTCGCAGAAGCTCACTGCCCCCGTGCCCAAAACCTCAGACTGATTAAAGCTCTTCCAATCCAGTAAGCTTCTCGCAGAAGCTCACTGCCCCCGTGCCCAAAACCTCAGACTGATTAAAGCTCTTCCAATGGTCAATCTTCTTCCTCTGGTTTGTCCTCCTGATTTTCTGCTCCTGGTGTTCTCCTCCCCTCCACTCTCCCTTTATCTGCGGTTTTATAACTGGGTTTAGCGGTGGCCGCCCTGTACACCAGTGACTCCACCGCTTTCTCCTGCGGTGACAGCTTCCTCAAGGCGTGAGTCATCCTCCCGTACAGGTGTTCGCCCTGTACACCAGCGACTCCACCGCTTTCTCCGGCGGTGACAGCTTCCTCAAGGCGTGAGTCATCCTCCCGTATAGGTGTTTATATGAAGTATTCAGGTTTTATAGCGTTTTACCCTCATAAAGGTGTTATGGTTATTATAGTACTATTACATTTCTATTAACCATATACGTACCCCTTTTACAACTTCATAATAGTTGATAATATTTTATATGTACCTTATCATATTATATGTACCATTTTTATAACTTTATAATATTGAATATGTACCTTATCACTTTATTTATGTTTGTTTTCTTTTAATATAAACTTTAGAAATTTAGGTTAATTAATTATTGATATTAATACTGGATTTTTATTCTATTTTATAAATATCATTTTATTTATTATTATTTATATTTTATTATTTATTTTTTTATACAGGAGCCTATAATATGTGTATTTAAAAATGGGTCATTACACTTACCAAATCAAGATTAAACTAACTTTTTTTTAAACTTAAAATGGATATAAACATTTATGTCTCTGTAACTTTTTTCAAATAAATTTTCTTCATTTTAAATGAAATATTAGTTTATTTTATGATAAAAATTTGAATTCGTTTTAGATATGGAAAAATGAATTCAAATTTGGAAAATAGTTTTGTATAACAATACTTTAAACATCATAAAACATCTTTTATAAATAAAAATATAATTTTGATTAAGATTATCAAATCTAGTTATTTTAATTTCATTTTATTTAATTAAACAATTTTATGTTTTTGGTTAGCCCGATTTAAATTTAAATCATATTTGTGTTGATTATCTTGGAATTTTACACTCATGCTAACAATTTTTCAAAAAACAATCTATATAATTGTATGTAATTAATTTTATGATTCCTTTGTTTATAATTAAATAATATTATACTATGTTAATTTAATAATATTCTAATTTTGAATAATTCTGTATCAATATTTATTTAAAAAGGAGCCATACATATATTTCAATATATAATAAAATTTATGACTAGTTTTTTAATTATAAATTATACTTTTAATATAAAATCAAAAAATACTTTCTAACATGAACATGAGACGTGTCAGGCTAGTTATATGAATACATTTAATTAACAAGAAGCAAATTATATTTTAATGTAAAATCAAAATACTTCCTAACAAGAACATGAGACGTGTCAAGCTAGTTATATGAATACATTTAATTAACGAGAAGCAATTAATTGAAGTTTTCATAATTTATTTGGTGTTATAATTTAATGTTGATTTTTGTAAGGTATATATTTTTAAATTGTGATTTAAAAAATGAGTTGTTTTTAGTGTGACTTTTGGATTTTTGGAAGTTTTTTTGGTAGATTTTTCCAGTCTAATTTCTCTAAAATTGACAAGAATTTATTGAAATCACAAGCTTGATGGGTAGCCCTTTTCAGGTGTTGTATCCATATATAGAGTAAAAACAACAGTTTAAATAACACAAATTAAGATTTCAACTCAAATTTTTCCGGCACCAGAATATCTAAAAAATCACACTAAACAACTCCTAAGTTTATTTGAACTAAAAATATATTTGCAGTTGAAATTATCATATTTAATTAAATCCACTTTTAATTAGTTAAATAATTTTGTGTTATATTAATTTAATATGGCTTCATATTTAAATAATATACTATTAAAATAATACCTTAATTTAATAATATTTTAATTAATTGGAACAATTTTATGTTATTAATTTTAATATATTTATTTAAAAAGAAACCATACATATCATTCTCTAGATATATATAATTTCATGATTTAGTTTTGGCCTAGTTTAATTTATAGACGAAATAGTTTTTTCCACTAGTTAAGTAAGATTGTAATTTTTTGTTATTTAAAATAATTTTTTGAATGCATAAATGGATCCAACAACTTATTAAACTCCTAGGGCTCTCAAATTCTAAAAATTAAACAACTTAAACTGAAGTTTTGAAAAATCTCTCCAGAACTTAAAAAGGTCATTTCATGTCTAAGTTAGAATAGGCCCTTATTTTTTTACTAATAAGTTATATTGTTAATATAAAATCAAAATAATTTAGACATGTCAAGACAATTATATGAATATATTCAATTAATTAGAGGTAATTAATGTAATGTAAGGTTCAATAACTTAAAACTTATCGAGTAGTCTTTTAAGTGTGACTTTTTGGATAGTTTTTCAGTTTGTTTTCAGATCAATTTGTCTAGAATTTGGGTAGCGATTCATTGGAATTACAAGTTTGACATATGAACTCTTCACAATCGAAGTGCTCAAGGGATTTTTAAGAGTGTTGAATCCATATATACAGACAAAAAACCAGTTTAAACAACACAAATCAAGATTTGGCCACAAAATTTTTCATCTAGCCGGAAATTCCACAAAAATTCCAAAAAACCTCACTTAAAAACTACTCCATAACTTATTTCATGTTACAGTTCAATGTTTCATACTTTCTTGCAAGGGGTATATTGATACTTTCTTACCAGGGGTATATTTTTAAATTTTTGTTGAATTTTTTCTTCAATCTTTCAAATACATTTGCTTAACTAACATGATTGAAATTGTTTTCATATAAAAATGAATCTAGTCATGTATCTAGATGTTTTCTTAAACCAATTATTTTAACATGATTGAAATTGTTTCCATATAGAAATGAATCTATCTAGATGGGGTTTTAAACAATTATTTTTATTTTTATTTATTTATTAATTTATTTTAATTGTAACCAGTGATTTTTATATTAAAAGAGGCTTGAGCACCAAGCCCAGGTGATTTACATACAAACAGGTGAATTGAGATTGATTGGTTCTTTGAGTTACAACTTGAGCGTTTGTATGCTGGATGTTTATTATCTTCTGTGGAGGGGATACATGGAGTGAAATCATTTTACTCAAAAAATTTAGAAACGTTGACGAAAAATGGTTTTTACTGTGGATTCTCTGGTTACTAAATTAGAAAATAAAAAGACGTGTTGATGCTGATATTCGATAAGAGTTTAGTCCTATATCTGGGAATTTTGGAATTCAACATAGAAATCTTGAATAGAATCATTTAACCTCTAATCAACAGATCCATAAAGATCAGCCAAATATTCAACAACAATGGCTGGAAGAAGGGAAAGAGAGGCAGAATGCCAAAGTAGGCGAAGACGCATCTTGGGAGCTCCATCGAAGGAGCAACATAAAGATCATATCAAGATATTCATTCCATCGAAGGAGTAACATAAAGATCATATCAAGATATTCAATACATTCTATGAGCATCGACAACCACCTTTTGGCATCCACGATATCAAGACCTTCCACTATTTTAAAAAGCATTTTGAGGGAAGTTCAAACCTAAGAAGAAGCATTCTAGTTCTGATAATCGTACCTCTAGCTCATACTGCTCTGATAATTCAATAGAAGCAGCGGAGAGTTGACCACCATGATTAGGCAAGAGGGCATGTACTTCCAATGTTTAGTAATAGCGTTATTCTATTTATTAATCCTTGGCTCCATATTTATGATTGCATGGGATATCTCCTGCATGATGGGTCGCCTCTTTGTTGTGTTGAGAGAAGTTCCCTAGAAGGCCCCCTTTGATTACATTAATCATATTATGGAAACAAATATACATATATTATGCTCCATTAAGGAAGTGGAGCCTTTTTAGTCTTCCTTTGGATTACTAATTCACCTTTGGGAAGAGAAGTTCCCATATTAGCAAGTTCGTTAGTTTCTGAATTATTATTTTTTAATACATGGAAGTATTACTGTTGAGGAATGAGATAAAACAATTTAAATACCTTCTTGATAATCTAAGCAATTTTTAGATTTATAGGGAGAGATTCATTTATAATCTTGGAGAGAATTATGAGTGAATCCCCAACCACTGTTATTTTTTGGATATTTAGGTTCAATTCTTGTTTACTTCCTTGGTAGAGGGCATCGGTCTCTACTACATTATTAGTCGTCTCGCCCAATCCTCAGGCGAATTTGATTTCCAATTTTTTCTCAAGGTGAATAATATCCCCACTTTGCTGCCCTTGGGGGGTTAGCTTTCACTGCTCCATCAAAAAATAAGAAAAAATTCTTATGTTGGGATATCCATTTCTTAAATTCATCTCTAATACTTCTTATTTGCCACTTCTTATTGAACTTTTGGTTGCCTGGAGAAAAAGATGGAATGTTGAAGGAATTGAACCAAGCTAAATCTTGGGGATCTTGATTTGTGTCATCATTTTTTATATCCTTGGGCTTGTAAATTTCTCCTATTAATCCACTCACCTTTGCCACAATTTTGGTGATATTTCTCTCTTCGTTGGAGAAGATTATTTTGTTCCTAGCCACCAGAATTTTCTAGAAGACTAATTTAATATATGTTTCCCATATTCTTTTCATTTCTTCTTCCCTATGAATGATCCCAAATAGTGCTTTTCCCATTTTCAACCAGATCAGGAATATTATTGGGAGAGATGATTATGTTCCTGAGGGAGTAGAAAACCAAGCTCAGAATTACCTCCAAAGAGAAGGGACACTCTAAGAAGACATGGTCAATAGTTTCTTGATTTTTTTTTGCATAGAACACAGCGTGAGGGACCTTGAATCCCTTATTTTCCACAATCAATATTTTTTTATGAGCTAGGATCTAGTAGAAATAATTGACCTTGGGTAGATAATCAATATTCCAAATATTCCTTCATAATCTTGATGATGGAAATGTGTGGTCAAATTTAAGAGAAAGACATACCCACTTTTAACTGAGTAGGGAAACTGACCCCATACACGTGAGCCAACCTCGTCAACCAAAGTTGGAGCACAACTAACAAGGATTGGTTCCAACTCTTTACTTTCTCTTATCAACCTATCTAGTATGCAACCCAAATGCCAGGACTCCAAATGATCCAGGGGATTAGTAAAGTGCTAAAGAATGAAAGTGTTCAAAAGTGCTCGAAATTGATGCCAAAACATAGATCTCATAGACCTGAATCCAATGCAACTTGAATCAAATTGATATTGTATGCTCCAGATATCGTGCTCTGGTCATTTTCCAAACAGGTAAAAAAAAATGTAGGTTGAAGTGCAGGACTGCTTACTGGGTTGTCCGTATGATGATTGGGCAGGTTGACTGTGTATTTGGGGCCAATGGCTTGCTCCCAAGTGGCCTCACCGGATTGGTTCATGGTGTAATTTTTTGATTGGTTAATGGTTTGATTTGTTGGACCAATGATTGGATTCCACGTGGCCCAATCATAGGCTGCCACGTGGCACCTTGGGATTGTTCAAAATTTGTTAAGGGTTCGAATTGACCTCCATGGGGTTCGACCTCATGACCTCAGAGCAGATAACGCAGTGCCCAAGGTCCTATCTAAACTTTCGACAGTTTTGCATTAGAGAATGGGGTTGGGGCTAAGCCCCTAGCCCCCAGTCACCTCACACCTATGAGACCGCAGGTGAAGGGAGCTAAGGGCTCGAGGCTTAGCCTTAGCCCAAGGTTTTAGAACCATGGAATATAACCATAGTCCAGCGGGAATGGCGTTAAGGGTGTACAAGATAAGGCCCAAGATGAGGTCCCATGGCCATTCACGTGACCTAGCCCCGACAGAATAGAGCGCTCTTAGGAAAGGGGCTCGGGACAAGGCCCTAGCCCAGGTCTTATGGCACAGTTCGGAACCATGGGCGTGGGAGATAAGGTGCTAAGCGATGTGGCATGAGTTTCAGGGGCCAGACCCAGGTTATGTAGGGTAATAGAATCGTGGCCTGGGATTGTGGTGCCTATACCGATGGGGGCAGGTGGTTAGCCCTAGCCCCTAGGTTCATGGCCCCATGTGCCCCTAATTTTTCCCCCATAGGGGTTATTGGGAATTTAATCGGATCGACAAATTGCACCCGAAACAATGTGAATCTCGCCACCACCAAGAGAAAATGTCACTTGGTGGTTCCGGAAAAGGCAGAATTCGTAGAATAGTTAGCAGGGGAGTCTAGTTTGTAGAGCAGTTAGCAGCAAAACTTCTCTAGAGCATAAATTTATCAGGTTTGGGCCAAATTGAGCCCAACAAGAGCCTAGCTTGGGGTTTTTCTTACTATTCTGGAACCATTGGATACATTATTTTTACATTCTAAGCATTGTAAATCCATGAAATCACATATTTGAGCACTTAATGAAAGAGGCCCAACATTGGAAGCTGGACCAGGAGATGTAGCCTAGGAGGGGTGAACTCATGTATCATTTTTTTGTCTTGTGTTGATGTGTATAGTATATTTGTCTTTGTTTTTATGTTGCAACCTAAGTTTAAAAACCATTAATTTATGTACTTTTGCAAATTTATCCATTGCCTAAAAGACATAAAAATTTACTTGCAAATTTTCCATAAACCTTCAAGTTTGTAATACATATCAATTTGGTATTAGAGCTCGAGGTTATTTTGAAGGTTTGATTTTGTTTGCAAGTGTTTTCTGATGGTTACAAGGTTGAAGCTGAAAAGAGGAGAAGGTGTGCTTGTAGATTCAAATCCTCAAATGGGTTCAAGGAAGCCACACATATCTCAAGCTTCACTAGTCATGACACATGAAGAAGGTCATAAGGGATGTCTAAGGATGAGAGAACTTTCATAAAACCTTTATTTGAAATTTCTGAAATGGTGAAAGTTCTATTTGAAGAGAGAAACACAAGGTTACAAGGAGAGAGCTCAAACCCTCCAAAAGGTAATGGAGGAAATAGTGACAAACCTCCACTTCCACCTTTTTCTTCACCGCCATCTTCACCCTCATCTTCTACTACTTCAACCCCTTCACATACTCTTCCAAGAACTCCAAAGGGACATGGTAAAACTCCTTTGTTAAAGCTTGATGTAAAATTTGAATTTCCTAAGTACAATGGGGAACTAGATGCTGAAAAATTGGATAATCGGGTTCGTCAAATTGAAGTCTATTGTATGATTCAACAAATTGATGATTATTCCACTAAAATTCAACTTGCTTCCCTAAGGTTGGAAAGTGTGACACTCATTTGGTAGGAGGCCAAAACTCAAGAGGATCTCAAGAAAAGTGGTAAGATTATTTCCTCTTGGAATGATTTTGTAGTTGCATTAAGAAGACAATTTTATCCATTAGCATACATGAGAAAGCAATAATGGGCTGGAAAAATTTTTGACAAGCAAAAGGTATGAGTGTTCAAAGTTATATCCAAGAGTTTATAAGAAGAGCTCTCATTTTAGGTGTAGATTTATCCTCTCAAGACACTCTCATTAAATACATAGGTGGTTTACATAGTTACTTAAGGCATACAATTCTTATGTTTAACCCTACAAAGCTAGATGAAGTTTGTGTACAAGCAACTCATTTAGAAGCAAGAGGGAAAAATGTTTATGAAGAGATTAGCGAGAAGCCATCTAAGTCTGGAGACAAAGGAAAGGGGAAGATTAAAGGCAAAGGCAAAAATAATGCTTCAATCAAGAAAGAGGGAGAAAAACTCACACGTAAACATTGTTTAAAAGAAGGCCATGATGAAGACCATTGTTGGAAACTTCATCCTCAGTTGAAACCCAAAAAGTTTAACAACAAGGAGAAAGAAAAGACAGTTGCAACAACTCAACAAGATCTAGGATCTGATTCCGGAGATGAGACCAAAATCACAACCATGGGATTGAAATGTAAGGATTATATTGCAAGTACTAGTTCTTCTAGCAAGTTCATTGAAACTCAAAATGAAAAAGAAAGAATTGAGCTTTTCCATACCAAGGTCATAACAAAATATAACAAAGTAGATACTATGTTTGATAGTGGATCCCGAGCCAACCTTATTTCAGAGGCCATTGTCAAGAAACTAAATTTAGAAACCATTCCTCATCCTAAACCTTATCCTTTGGGTTGGGTATGTGACAATTCCAAATTGCAAGTGACAATAAAATGCATACTTAAATTCACCATCACTGCAAATTTTATTGATGAGGTAGAACTTGATGTAGTACCACTTTGACATATGTGGGATTGTTTTGGGAAGCCCATACTTACATGATAGGAAAGCCATCTTTCATCACCATGAGAACAAGTATCATTTGTTAAAGATGAGATTGAGTATATTGTTAGAGCAAATCGCAAGAAGTTGAATTTTTCGCTTGTGAATGTTGGAAAAATGAAGAGGCTTGTAAATTCTAGTCATAATTTTTCATTGTTAATGATCAAACACAAAGATGTTGAGGAATCTAAAGCTTTCCAAGGATGTGATAAACAACTCAAACATTATTTAGTTGAGGTTGTTAACACATGTGATAAGATGTTTCAGGAGTCTGACATGTTGCCTCCTAAAAGTGGAAAACAACATGAATTTCAATTACGGTGGGATGCATCACTTTTGAACATTGGTATGAAAAAGATGTCAGTGTTAGAGAATACATGGATCAAGAAGCAGATGCATGATCTACTTGATAAAGGGGTCATTAGGTCTAGTACATCTCCTTGTGGGTCTCCAATTTTTTTGGCTCTGAAGAAGGATCGTACATCGCAATGGCGATCACGGTATGTGGATTTTGGAGCTTTGAAAAAAAATCACGGTGAAGAATCATTATCCTCTTCCTCACATTGATGTTTCATTAAATAAATTGAAGGATGTTGTTTATTTCACTAAGTTGAACTTGCGAAGTGGTTACCATCAAATAAGACATGTTGAAGGTGATACATGGAAAACCACTTTCAAGGCAAAGCTAGCTTCATTGACAAGGGTGAAATGTGTCTCTCAATGGGGAGGCAAGAAGTAGGAAGCCTTCAATGCATTGAAAGGTAAAATCAGTACAACATCAATTTTTGCATCAGATTTTAATCAATCATTAAATATTCAGTTGGTGAATTAGATGGTACAAGAACATTTGGTGAACGTTCAAGCCAAGTACAAGGTTAGGCACGATAGGCATCATGTTGACCACAATTTTCAGGTTGGAGATGAAGTAAGGCTTTGCATCAACAAAGAAAATCTTCAAGGTGAAGAGAACTTGAAATATGAGTATCCTTTAATTGAAGATCAAGGACAAAATGTTCATATTCTTTCAATAGAATATTTCTCTTCTGAATATTTTGAATAATTGCAACAAGATACTATCCTTGATAGAAAAACAAGAACTTCAAGAAGAGGGAATGTGGAGTACCTTCATGTGGGGCTCAAAGGTAAAAATCCAAGCAAAGCCAAATGGATTGAGATTAGAAGGGTGAGGTAATTGTACCGTCATCTATTTTTTGACTGAAAATAGTCTTTTGGAGGTCCAAAAGCTTCTAGTGGGGAGTAGTAGTCGAGAGGATCAGTAAAGTGCTAAAAAATGAAAGTGTTCAAAAGTTCTCGAAATTAGTGCTAAAATGTAGATCTTGTTGACCTAAATCCAATGCAACTTGAATCATTCAAAATCAATATCTTATGATCTAGATATCATGTCCTGATAATTTTCCCAAACAGGTAATTTTTTTGCAGGTTGAAGTGCAGGACTGTTGACTGGGCAGTTCGTATGATGATTGGGCAGGCTAACTAGGTAGGTTGACTATGTATTTCGGGCCAATGACAAGCTTCCAAGTTGCCCAATCACAAGCTGCTACATGGTACCCTAGGATTGTTCAAAATTTGTTAAGGGTCGGAACTAGCCTCCATGAGGTTCAACCTCGTGACCTAGGAGCAGACAACACATCACCCAACAAATGCGTTGTGGTTGGTTCTTATTTACCATGGCAGCGAGGGCCTATTTAAACTTTCTGTGATTTTTCATTAGGAAATAGGGTCAGGGATAAGCCCTTGGCCCCTGACCACTTCCCACCCACGAGACTGTAGGCGGAGGGAGCCGAGGGCTTGGGGCTTAGCCCTGGCCCAAGGTTTCAAAACCATGGCATATAACCACAGTGCAATGGGAATTATGTTAACGAAAGGTGTGTGGGATAAGGCCCAGGACGAGGTCCCATGGCCATTCATGGGACTAAGCCCCGACATAACAGAGTGCTCCCAGGAAGGGGGCTTGGGACAAGGCCCTAGCCCAGGTCTTATGACTCAGTTTGGAACCACAGGTGCGGGAGATAAGGTGCTTAGCGATGTCACAGGGTTTCGGGGGCCAACCCCATATTATGTGGGGTAATAAAACCTTGGCTCAGGAACGTGGGGCCTATGCTGATGGGGGTGGGCGGTTAGCCCCAACCCCTAGGTGCATGGCCCCATGTGGCCTTGATTTTCCACCCATAGGGGACATTGGTAATTTAATATGGTCGACAAATTGCACCTAAAATGGCGCGAATCTTACTGGCGCCGGGAAAAAATAACGCTTGTTTGTTTCGAAAAAGGAAAACTTCATAAAATAGTTAGTAGTAGTGACGATGATCTTAGCAATGATGACTTCAGTAGTAGTGACAATGATCTTAGCAATGACAAAGAAGAGGATTGGTGTCTTGGTCTTGGAGTGGCTAAATAGGTCAAGGGCCATGGTCTTGGTATTCCTCAATTGGAATATCTATAAGAAGAATTTGTGCGGGTTTTAATATTAAAGAGTGGGAGGTTTTGGCCCTAGAAAAAAGCTGACATCTTGTGTTTTTGTCTCTTCTGTTTTGGTAACTATTTGATGAAGTAATAAAAACACACTCTAATAATAATAAGAAAAATTTAAAAGCACCTCACAAATAGTTATCATGAAAAGAAGAATCTTATTAACCAAATTGCCCTAGATTCTTCAACATGGTATCAAAGCTAAGGTGTTGAAGTCAAAGTAAGGGAAATAAAGAGACATTCAAGGATCAAGTTTCAAGAAGGGCATCAAATTAAGTTGAAGATTATCAAAGAAAGGGATCAAGATCTACATTGAAGAATCAAACTCAGGTTTTGATAAAACCCTAGATCGAAGAAGCATTCTACAATAGAAAGAGATTTGTTTCCTTAGTCATCATCAGAAGGCCACAAAGACCCTCATCAAGTTTTTTACAAAAACTTAAAAATGAAGATCACATCATCTTGGAGAAAGTTGAAACCCTAGAAGTAGTTATGATCTACACAACAAAAGAAGGTGAAGCATATTGAAGGTGAGAAGGCATTGTCATCGTCTTCAAGGCTATAAAACAAGAAAGGATCATATCCTTTCCCTAGAATAATATCATCTGAGGAAGCAGCAAATTATCCTCATCAAAAGGAGAAATTTTTTTCTATTAATGAAAGGATTTTTCATTTGAAAGAAGATCATCCAAGAGGAAGCTCTAATACATCTTCTTCAACCATCATCAAAGTGATAAAGTAGAAGAGTTCATCTTCACTTTTCAAGTAAGTGCCTTTCATTCTTTAATTTATTTGGTAAAATGACTTCGTGTTGGTAAGGAGGTCTATAAATTGGATGGGTCATCAAAATTCCTTACATGATGAAGGAGGATAGACTCTAGTCCTCTAAGAAATTGAAGTCTTTAAACATATCAAATGGTCTCCTCTGATTCATGGAAAGGGATACTCATAAAAGATCCCCTCATATAGCAATATTGGAGGGATGCATATGGCAAACTCAATATCTAAAGGTACGATAAAGAAGGTCACATGAATTAGATTTGATCTACTCTAAAGTAAAGATATCAAAGGATGAGTAATATCTTCATAAGATCTCATATACAAGATCCAGGAAAGAAGATAGTCATTATGCACTAACTAATAATCAAGGTAACAGATATCCATGGGATAAGAAAGTTACCTCATTCAACTTGTGATTCCTATGCAAGATAGAAGAATAAAATTTGAGGGAAAAAGCGTTGAGGACTCAAACAATTGTTGGAAGTGTAGGAATTTACAGAGTAATTTCCTTAGATAGAACACCAATGAGCACCACTCACCAACAGATCACAGATCAGTACACCAATATTATTGGCATGGCTAAAACCCTCAAAGAGGGAAACAATCCATGGCCTGAGCCAACACAACCACTTCAGACAATTTATTAATGTAAAAGAAAGAAAATTTACATAAGCTTCTCTCATGAACGGTCACCTAACGAATGTTCCTCCATGCTCTTTAAATATAGATCATGGACCAATCGAGTGTTAAGCCACGGATCAAGTGTATCGAGGAGATAATGAACCATCGTATCACTTCATGTCTAGAACATATTGTGACCATCATATTGTAAGTTACAAAAAGTACATATTAAAGAAACACACTTTACCTAACTATACACTAGATCAAGTTATACTTAATTATTTCCTATGTGTCAGAAATCCTAACATCCCCCCTTAAGAACAAATTAGGATAGGATTGAAGGATGTACAAAGATGACACAGTAGGAGAAGGAAGGAGGAATTAGAGCCTATCCCCCCCTTAGTGACAACTTCCTGAACTCCAACCATAAATCAAATTTTAGTAAACTTCACCTCTGTGAGAGCCTTTGTAAAGATGTTTGCAACTTGATAGTCAGTTGAACAATATTACACTTCAAGAACATGGTCATGAATGAGATTTTTTATGAAGTGCATGTGTAGTTCAATGTGTTTTCTACGCTAATGTTGGATTGGATCTTTTCATAGTTGAATGACACTTTGATTATCACACCAAAGTGTAGTCAGATGTTGCTGCTGAAAAACAAACTCTAATAGGATTTGACGAAGCCACAAGGCTTTCTTACTAGCTTCAACAACACCACAATACTCTGCTTGGCACTTTGTTTCTTGAAAGCCCATGTAATAGGTCTAGAGCCAAGAGTAAAGACATAACCTGCAGTAGACTTCCTACCATCAAGGTCACAAGCCCCATCAGAATTAGTGAAACCAACCAATAGAGGAGATATTTCTGCATTGTAATGAATCCCAAATTGAATTGTACCTCGAACATAATGAAGTATTCTTTTAGCTTCTTTCTAATGACTTTCATGTGGGTTTTGCATAAGCTGAGCAACAAGGCCAAGAACAAAGGAAAGGTCAGGACAGGTATGGGTCAGATACAAAAGTTTTCCAACAAGCTGATGATATAAGGTAGCATCAACTTCAGGAGAAGTACAATTGACTGAAAGTTTGGCTCCATAATGAAAGGGAGAAGAGGTTGGCTTACAATATTCCAAGTGAAAGCAGCATATAAGATCACAAGTATACTTGGACAAGGAAAAGGAAATACCTTCTTTCGATTGCAAGACTTGAAGACTAAGAAAATAATGCAAGTGTCGTAAGTTTGTCATTTCAAACTGATTTTTAAAGATGGACTTCATGTGGTTTATAAGGTTTGGATCACTATCAGTAAGGATAAAGTAACCAACATAAAGAACAAGAATGATAAGAGACTTACCCACCTTCTTGGTGTAGACAATATTGTCAGAATGGCACCTAGAAAATCCAGTATCTAAAAGAAATCTATCCATTTTGGTAAAGGAAGCCTGAGGGGCTTACTTGAGACCATAAAAGGGATTTTTTAAGCCAACATACAAGGTTGGAGTCTGTCTGTATAAAGCCAGGAGGTTATTCCATATATATTTCTTCATGTAAGACCCCATGCAAGAAGGAAGATTTAACATCCATTTGATAACCTTCCCATTTGAAAGAGGCAACAAGGGAAAGAACAAGGTGGATAGAGTTCATTTTGGTAGCAAGGGAGAAGGTTTCAGTATAGTCAATGCCTTCAACTTGTGAAAAACCCTTAGCAACAATATGAACTTTATTTTTATCAACTTTTCCATCTGGTTCCAACTTTGGTTATGTAAACCCATTTGCATCTAACAATTTTTCTTCCCTTTGGAAGATGAATAGGGTCCCATGTTTAATTTTCCAATAGTGAACGATATTCTTCATTCACAGTTGCGTCTCAATCTGGATGGCCTGAAGCTTCTATAAAGGTGTCAGGATCATAATTATCTAAAGATTGAGCCAGTAAATAAGGGGCTCTATCGAACTGAGAATGTGTACGATGTTGATCTATAGGATCACCTGCAAGAGAATCTACTACATCCCAAGTAGCGCAGACCCATTTTGGAAGTTGAGGAGATGAAGGAGGATCCTGAGAAGGTGAGGGAGGATTGTCATTATCACTCTAATCATCTGAAGAAGGAATGTTTTTAGAAGTAGAAGGCGTAAAGAGAGGTGGCACAACCACTGAACTAGGCTCTTAGGCCGATATATTTTCAGCAAAATTTACATCTCTTCTAATGATAACATTTTTGGATTTAGGTTGAAGAAGTCTATATCCTTTGACATCTTCAGAATATCCAACAAAAATACATTTTTCACTCTTAGGTTATGAGGCTTTATGTTTCTCATCTAGAATATGGGCCTATGCTTCACTTCCAAAAACACGAAAGTGACTTACATCTGGTTTAATTGAGCTCCATGCTTCTTCTGGAGTGATATTATTTAAAACCTTAGTAGGAGTGCGATTTATTATGTAATTTGCACAGTTAATTGCTTCTCCCCAAAAATTAAGACTAAGTCTTTTAGATTGAAGCATACAATTGGACATGTCCTTTAAGGTGCAATTCTTCCTTTCCTACACCATTTTGTTGTGGAGTATATGGAACAATATGTTGCATTTGAATTCCATTCTCAGTGAAAAAGTTGATGAATTTGTTGTTAACATATTCTCTGCCATTATCAGATCTTAGCTTAAAAATTTGATGTCCATATTGTTTTTCAACAAAGGCCTTAAAGACCAAGAACATGTTAAATACTTCACTCTTGAGTTTTAAGAAGTATACCCAAGTGCGTCTGGAGAAATCATCAATGAAAGTTAAGAAATACTTGTAGTCAAAGAATGAAACAACTGGAAGTGGACCACATAAATCACTGTGCACAAGCTGTAAAGGGGCTGAGGCGTGCCAAGAGGCACGTTTTTCAAAACTATCCCGATGATGTTTTCCGA